>BGPR01003748.1:88227-128643 GCA_013235015.1 Araneus ventricosus
CCCAAACCGGGGTACCAGAATAGGCACCTTAAACACGCTTTTCTAAAAGACATTTCTTCTTTTTTGCTTACGTTTTGTTTTGCAGTAGTTATTATTCTAATGTCTATTTGAGCATTAATCCTAAAAATAACCGTAAGTTTTGCAACCAAATTGACACGATTGAAAATTTTTTAGATAAAGGAGTGCCACCACTCCATTTGCGCGGAGTGTAGCGGTTGTGAAAGAGACCGGCTTAAGGTAAACACGACTTGCACTCCATATTGTCATGAGTCGTCTTGCATCTTACTTATAACATCCATGCTTTCTTAAATGTATTAACATGTCCAACGATTGCCGTGCTATGCTAAAGCGTAGACGCTAAAAACATGATAACGCGTAACTCAATAAATTACTCACGTGCCATATATATACTCTCTCTTACTCGCAACTAGCCAACTCAACTACTTTAAAACGAAGTGGTGCACACGTTTCAGTCTCCTTAGTGCTCTGATTAGATTTCCATCTCAATTTTTGCTAATTCACAGCTCTCTCTATGGACGAGTTTTCTGTTTTGTTCATTTGGATTCACAGGCCATTATTCCGGAAACCCTCCGATTAAAGCAATCGCCAAATCCAGTCGCATTCTGTATAAAAGCACCAAGTTCGAACCAGTTCTTAATGCTCTGATTAGATTTCCGTCTCAGTTTCTTCTAATTCACAGCTCTCTCTATGAACGAGTTTTTTGTTTTATCTATTTTGGATTCACAGATTGTTTTCTCGTAACCTTCCGATTTGCGGGTCTATTCTGGTACCCCCGGTTGGATTGGGAGACGTCACTTTTCCCGGCCGTTAACAACGAAAAAAGTGACGCCCCCCACCCCACCGGGGGTACCAGAATAGACCCCTTAAGCAATCGCCAAATCCAGTTGGATTCTGTATAAAAGCACCAAGTTCGAACCGGTTCTTTCTTTGGAACATAAAGCGTTCAATCCTGTGTTCTTTGGGTTCGTTTAATTCTTTTTATTTAAAAATGACTAAAAAAAACTCTTAAAGGCTTCTCAAATGGCTAAATTCGAAATGGAATTATTGTAATTATCTAAATCGTTTGGTTAAAAATTTAACCGCTGAACAAGCCTTAAAAGCCGCCATAAATAGCGATAACAAACAATTATGGCAGCCTTTCTACGAAATGAGGCTCTTAAATTAAGTGAACATTGAGAGCTAAAGCAATAGGAACATGAAATTTAATATTTTCGAAGTATCCTTAAGACGTAACATTAGAAAATTCCACTTTGAGCATTAATTAATATCTTCAAACACAGTGTTGAAATTTTGAAGATTCTCAGCTACGGAGCATTACCCCGGAATTTTTTTTCATTCAGAAAAACAGAAAAAAAAACCAAAAAGTTCGGTATAGCGGAAATTCTGCATTTCCCCTATAAAGAAAACAGAAAACTCATCCATAAGAGTTTCGCTTCAAACACAGGCCCTATTTCAGAAAAACATGTACTGACTCTTACCGTTTAGCAACATTAATTTTAAAAATGAATCTTAACTTAATGAAATAACTGAGATCATTAAAATTTTAAACTCTTATTCAGTGTGATCAATTTCGTGCTCACATGATACACGCTAAATCCGCCATATCAATTTAATTTTGGAATACCTGACGCATCTTGAATGAGAAAAAACGACGTGACATCTCAGTGTAGTGTATGCTGATATACAGGTAAATATTACTTGGCGAAGTTAAGTATCATAATGACAGCGATATCGCATGTATTGTCGCCATTTTTTAAAAATATTCATGTAGTAGAAAATGAACAAATCATTGCAGTACAAAAGAATATTTATTATCTGTGAATTTTTCATTTCGTGTTTTGTAAGCAGTATGGACGAGTTTTCTGTTTTGTTTATTTTCATTAAAGTAGGACATCCGCCATAGCATCGATTTCCGGCGGTAATGTTAAATCAATGGGAATCTTCAAAATTTCAAAACTCTTGCTTGGAGATTTTTAATTAATGTTTAAAGTAGAGTTTTCCAATTTTATGGCTTAAGGATACTTTAAAATATTAAGTTTCATGTTTCTATGGCTGTAGCTCTCTCAATGATTACTTAAAATAAAAACCTCATTTTGTGGAAAGGCTGCCATAATTATTCGTTATCGCTCTTTTTTGGCGGTTTTTAAGACGGTTGGATTTTTTTTAAACAGGCGATTTGGTAATCACTGGCGCTAAAAGCTTTAACCAAACGATTTAGCTAAATACAATTGTTCCATTTCGAATTTAGCCACTTTAAGAGCTTTTTTTTAACCAATTTCAATAAAAAGGATTACATAAGCTCAAAGAACACAGAATTCAAAGCTTTGTGTACTTAAACAAAGAACTGATTCGAACTTGGTGCTTAATACAGAATCCAACTGGATTTGGCGATTGCTTAAATCGGAGGGTTACCGGAAAAAGGTCCGGGAATCTAATTAAACAAAACAGAAAACTCGTCCATAGACAGACCGGAAACGAAACGTTCAAGAAATAGACTAGTTTTCTGGTTTGTCTACTTACATTAAAAACCTTGAGTTTATCTGCTGGGCTTTTGGATTTCCGCTTTGAAGATTCTATTGATTTAGCATTACACCGGAATTACGTAGTCCCAGCACTTAAATCTAAATAAACAAAGAAGAAAACTCGTCCATACTTATTTCTTCTTGTAACAACAAAAGCAGATTAAACAACAACTAAAATTAATAAATATGTATTGCATAATTAATTATTAATCAAATTTATTTTTTACGTCATCTCAGATTCAGCGAAATAATGTTAAATCTCTTGTGAATGTTAAATCTCTCACAATGAAAATAACGAGTGCTGAATTAATAATAAAAAAAATGTGAAATAATGACAGTAGCATGAAAATATGTTGCATATTATTTTTTAATTCAATATAGAACAGTAACAGGAACAGGTTTTTTTATCATTATTTTTATAGAAAAACAAGAGCTCTAGAATTTTTAAATTAGTTTTTTTCTAAGCAGAGAAACTGCAATTTTAACTTTTAAAAATACACGATTATATAACTTCTCTAATTAACTTACATAACTAACATAATGAAAGCAGTGAAATTAATTTTTGTCTTTCAAAGGCATTTTTTACTTTTTTTCTTTTAAAACAATTAAAAGAAAAATGGAACAAATAAACTTTTAATTTAATGACATGAAAAACGATAGTTTTACTTGTTTCATCAGATTAAGACAAAAACAATCAAGTTGTTTTCCAAAACAAATGAAAACACTTTGTTGATTTTATTCAACAAATTTCCTTTGTGCGAGTACAGAAAATGAGATTTATATAAATCGCATTTTTCCCCTCATTTAAAATCTGTAGAAAACGAAATTGCCAAACGATTTCTCTTTCTAACAGTTGAATGTTTTTGTATTAATGCTTAAAATAAATAAACGTAATAAATAAGCATTCGAAATATTTTTTTGTGCTGAAAAGAAAAATATAAATTTCTTTTTGTATTCGGGCACTTCTTTTTAAATAACTGAAGGAAAATTTTAATTAAAAAATCTTTAGAAATTGAATCTTTTTTATTTTTATTTAAGAATGAAAAGTTTTCTGTTGAAAATAAAATAGGATATGTTCTCAGTCATCTTCTACTTACGATTATAATCTACAGAATTATCTGATTGGATACTGGTCTAGCCTGTGTATTGAACAGTTACCAGTAAAGTTTAGGCCCGTTGATAGTTTTCTTAATATTATAAATGTCGGGTAAGTTTTGGATAGCATTGTTACTGCTTAGATTTTGTACATTTCAATTTCAAAAAAAAAAAAAATCGTAAAGTGGAGCAAATATTCACATTTAGACTTATGGGAACTTATAGGATTAACTCTATAAACATGTTATTAATTATCTTTTGCTGATTATATGACGGAAAAAGAGGAAAAAAGAAACAAGAAATATGCTGAGATATGAGACAATGCAATAAACAGTTTCGAAGAATCGTAAGGTATAGAAGATACATTTTTAAAAAAAACTGAAGTTAACTGTGTACGATTGGTGATTGCTTCTTATAGTTTAAATTTTACTCCTGATCTTAACTGTGACCTAAACGGTAATAATAAATAGAGAAGTACTGTGACATAATAAACCGTAAAAAAAGTAGACGTAGTAAGCCTACTTAAGAGAAAATGTTTCATAAATAAATTAAAACAGAAATTTTTGGAATTAATTTCCGTGAACCGTGTTTGAACGCGATAGCTAAAAATCGAAACGATCTTGGCGGTTAAAATTTAGCATAAAGTCCTTACAGCAAAATTATAACTCTGTAGCAAATTTCCTTCTATTACCATTTGGAGTAATGAAGTGTCCCAAATATTTAATTTTTGAGCATGCAAAGTGACATTTATCTCTATTTGCTTGCTCAAAAATTAAATATTTGGGACACTTCATAACTCCAAATGGTATAGAAGTCTCCCCCTTGGCGCCCAACGTGGGGCGCCATTATTTTTTGTAACCGAGTGTGTAATCATTAAAGGAATAAAAATGAGACAATTACATTTATAATTATTTACTTACTTAAAACATAGCTACAGACACACACAATTACAAAAACACACAAAACAATTTACATAAAAAATGAATAAGTAATTTAAGAAAGAAAATGATTAACTGGGGCATTTGACATAAAAAAAGAGTCAGCCTCACGGGGCAAGATCCACCGAGTCTCTGCTAGTTTATAGCATTGTCCGATAGGTGGCTTTTGACAGAGAGACGTGTTGAGTTGTTGTACGCCTGTATGTCGGCGTTACAGTTCTAAATCCGTCAACAAGAAGAGGCAGTTATATAAACTTATACACGATTTTCTTCACTGTATCATGTAACTACATCAGAAAAGAACCATATTTATAAATTCAACATGGTTGTATTTATTTACATACGCGTTCCACTGTAATCCAAATTTTTTTTTTTAATTTTTGCATTTATTTACATATGCGGGGTGGCAATAAAATAACTTTCCCTGTTTGGAGGCATTTGCAGCTGAAACTATTGAAGAGAATGAAACCAAATTTCATAACAGACTGGAAAGACATGGAGAGATGATTTCCGCATAAGAATATATATATATATATAGTACGAAGAAGCTGCCGATGGGGAGAGTTTGGCGCTACTGTCACGTACGCACTATGAAATTTGCACAATTGAGGTAGACTATGCAAATTTCATATTGCATATGTGATTTTGGAGCTGTCGTAAACGAAAAAAGTCAATAGTTACAATGAATACACGGAAAATGGATTATGTAAAGTTTTATTAATGTTCGAATAATAAAAAATGCACATGCAGAAATGAATGGCAACAATATGAAACTCACGGAAAATAATCTTTTATTAATAAACATTAGGGTCCCTAGGACCACGTGCAATATTTTCAAAGTGTTGACCTTCCCCGTGTACAAATTATTGTATTCGGTGTGTGACGTTCTCTACGGCTGCGCGTAAACCGTCACCTTCGATGTTTGTAACAGAACAGAACGCCGTCCCTTACCCCCGTACCCGTGACCAGACCGTTCACTGAACGGTTTGATGGGCAAGACACGGAAATTGTATTTGAGAAAAAAAAGTAAAACAAAACAAAAAGATAGAAATATTTACACTATGTACAGCACAGGTATTTTCACTTCTACACTATTACTTCGTAATTTCTTTTCTTTATATGTTGTTTTACCTTTCTTTTTTGATGGGAGGGGATGTCCGGTAATTTGGAGGTTGTTGGTTCAGCTCGCTGGAAAGTTGAAGGCTAGGGAGGGCGGGAAAGATCTCTGTTTTCGCTTATGAATTTGACAATCCCACGAATTTTATGCCTGGAGACGAGGTTATTGGCGACTCTTTTCAGCCATTCTTGTTCGAAGTTTGGCACTGGCTTCCTCATATGCCAAGACACTGTGAGAATACACTCCGTTTCATAGTGAAGTGCCGTGCCAATTCCAACACAACTGCAATAATCGCTGTGTAATGGCTTCAGGTACGGGGGCATGGGGCGAAGTTCTGTCAGAGAGTTGAAGGCAGGGAAAGGATCAAGTTGAGAGAAGAAGATAACATCCTCTCTAATCCAGTTAGTGGGACGGAGACTAACTGAGGGCATGATGTTATAGATTTTCCTGCCTGTATCGCCATTCTTCCGTGAGGTTTGCCAAGCCTCAAGCATGCTCTTACGGAGGAGGCCTTTTATGTGCGGTTCAGGAAGCTTAGTAGATTGGATGTTTGTAGCAACCCGTCTTTATACACCCCTCACATAAGCACTATGAAATGCGCCTATCTACCTCGATTGTGCAAATTTCATAGTGCGATCGTGATAGTAGCGCCAAAATCTCCCTTATCGGCGACTTTTGGTACTTTATTTTCTGTGGAAATTATCTCTCCATGTCTTCCAGTCTTTAAATGATATCTGGTTCCATTCCTTTCATTATTTTAGCTGCAGATGCCTCCAAAAAGGGAAAGTTATTTCCCCATGTCTTCCAGTCTGTAAATGAAATCTGGTTTCATTCCTTTCATTATTTTAGCTGCAGATGCCTCCAAACAGGGAAAGTTATTTCCCCATGTCTTCCAGTCTGTAAATGAAATCTGGTTTCATTCCGTTCATTATTTTAGCTGCAGATGCCTCCAAACAGGGAAAGTTATTTTATTGCCACCCTATACTTTGCCGTTCCATGCATTGAAAATTTTAAATAAATCATTGTGGAAAGAAAATCCGAGTAGATTAATTTTAGCACAAGATTCAGGTTTTACTTCTTAAAATGTGGCAAAATGAGATTTGTTTTTACCTAATTGTTTCTAACCCGATTTTTACTTCTTTTTCAACTTATAATGCGCATTACAGAAGTCTATAATAAAATTCCTTTTCAAATATTTTTATATTTTAATTTTTTGCAATTAAATGCAGTTTTAATGGTATACCTTATTTTAAAGGTCTATATGCTTATATGAAATTTTATGAAAATATCCAAAACAGAAAATGATTGATTTTTGCATTCAAAATAATCTATTTATATATTCAGAATACCTTAAAATATTCCTCTATAAACAATTTCAGCCCTAAAACAGACGACACGTTTTTAACGCTTACTCCGCTCTGTACACGTTTTATTTATTTATTATTTATCTTCAAAGCTTTTTATTCACTCCCTGCCGTCTCCATTTCTCTAAAAAGAATTCCGAATACGAAAATCAGATTCGCAAAAATTCTTTTCACTGCAAAAACAGTTACCAGATCACGCTTTCCACCAACGCGATGGCGCGAATCAAAATTTTATATCCGTGTTCTTACCAATTCCGTCCCACGCTGGGATATCTTTCTAGAACATTCGTCCAATGCACAAAAATCGTCTGAGCTTGGGGAAATCTCAGCAGAATAGTTTCCCCAGACGGGGAAAACTTTTGTTTTGCTGGATTCGGTTTGGTTCTGCGAGATCGTAAATTTGGGCAGATCTAATAAAAGTGAGATGCAAATCTTGTACCTTGTTTAGGAATGTAATATGTCTGATGATATAAGCTTACGCAGACAATATTTTTTGTCTAGATAGTTTTGTTATTATGGTAGCATAGAGATTTTTTTATGGGAATTCAAGATGTCAATTTCACACAGATTTATTGTACCAAATATTAAGCCATTGCATGCTGTATTTAAAAATCGATCTATAGAACCCAAAATTTTGACAGAATTCTTAGTATTCCAACTGCTTCTTCCAACAATTAAATCTCTATAGGGTAAGGTCTCATAATCTTTATAACTTGACTCGACCATTTAAGGAATTTTCACCATGTAAAAGAATGGAAGAACAAATCTGCATTTTAACTAGAAACGTTCGTGGTAGAAATGTTTACAGTATAAGTCTCGAGATATCGTTAAAATCTGTTATTCTCATTCCATTCCATAGCCATGAGAGTCAACTCAACCCAATGGTTGTAGAGTCTTTTGATGATCCTCCGCAAAAGAGAAACATGAGACCGAATTAGGTCTGCTGGCACCATCTTCAAGCAACCTTACCATATTTATATGAGAGAAATTGTTATTTACATAAGACAAATTGTTATTTGCATAAGACAAATTGGCATTTACATAAGACAAATTGGCATTTACATAAGGCAAATTGGCATTTATATAAGACAAATTGGCATTTACATAAGACAAATTGGCATTTACATAGAGGTGTAACTTAAAAGGAAGGTCAAAACATTACTGGAATAATTAACCTAAGAGCTACAGAGACAATAATAAGCCACAAAATGATGGGCAATACAGTACAAGACACAAAAAAAAACAAAATACAAAAACAAGCGATATACCAGTAAAACACAAAGAATACAAAGCAAACAATACACAGATAAAACAAACAAAAAAGATTGCAAACCAAACAGTACAAAATAACGCATATATACACAAAACATAGACAAATCAGGGAAAAAATTGGAGAAAACCGTAATTAGAACAAATTAAATCTTCAGAAACTCAAAGTTCCTAACTTTTATGATGTGAGAATTTCATATTTGATGCATAAGCTTCAGTTTGCTTTTTTCTTTTGCTCTGAATTCAAAACTAAGGTTTTCCTTGTAAATGTCTTAAACGCAAAGGTCGTTAGTTGAAGCCTACTTTTAAAATGACAGGACGAATTATGGCAGGGGTGAGAAGCCTTTTCTGAACTGGAAGACTTCATTAAGGGCCTCAGTGGGCAAAAGGCCGCACGAGCACTATGATTTTTATTATATTACAATTACCTATTTCAATGCAAATTGTAAATAACTGCTAAGGCAGCATAAGAAACTCAAGAAGGCCTCAGGTTCTCCTCACCTGGATTATGGTGACGCATTTCGAAATTTTGAGCCTTAACCAGATTACGAGGACAGCACTTAACTGGCGATTTTACGCCGGAAAGGGATGACAGGCAATGAAAAAGATGATCTCATTTCCGGAGTCCTTGTTACGTCACGCAGCTAAATAAAATGTAAATATCTTGTAGGATTGTGGAAATGGGATGTGATTCATCCAGTAAGAAACCATAGAGCAGAGCTTGCAGTAAATAAAAATAGTCTTTATTTTTAAAATATAGCATCTTGCTATGAATAAAAAAAATCATATAATCAATCACCATCGCACGTGCAAACGCTCATCTTAACTCAGAATGACAAATACATTTCCTTTTATACGATTCTAACAGATGACGTCGTTTGTTATTTGCATTTCGCGTTCTCTTCTTCTGCCAACATATCTCCCCCTCCATTTCTTACGTCACCCCTATTTTGGTTTCGCCTGACGCATGCGCAAAGGTGCGGAGGGTTTCGGAATCCGAGAATCATCTATACGTAGAACGTCATCACAAACAAGTGTAAGGAGAGCGTTCTGAAGTTTCATTTACTTACCAAGAGGTGGCGCTGGGTACTTCTCTGTTCGTGGATGCTTGGACGAAAAAATTTCTGCAGCGATGTATTGGCAAAGGAGAAGATTGTGTCGCTTTTGATTTCACTGTTGGAAAATACGCGCAGTAAGATAGCTTACTCTGCAGAAATTAACCAATTCCAATCCATTGCACAATAGATTACTTATATCGTGCATTAATTAATTTGGAAGAATATAGCTTTTGCATACTTTCTGCAATGTCTTGCGAAACATTTTGCCTTAAAATGCCTATTCGTATGTTGGTAAGGATAGGTTAAATTACCACTTAAAAAATTGTCTTAAAATATTGATCGTTGTTATGTGTTGACAACGAGGGGCACCACAAGTACGTGAATGAAAATTCATCGGATAAGTAAACAGGTTATCGCGTCTCTGGTGGGTATAATAATGGTGTGGGGTTGAGTCACCTCTACTCTCAAGACTGAACGTATCACCTGTGTGTGGGGGGGGGCGTGGCCAGTGATGGCTATGAGGACTTCACCCTCAATTTTGGATTAATGTCGTGATGACAATCATTCAGGTGACCAAAAATAGCAAGGCAGAGCGGGGTAACACCTTTAAGATTGCGGTTATCTTAAAATGCGCGCTATGGAAATGGCTCCCAATTTTCTGCGTCCAATTTATCATTTATAAAAGTACGACTGACTATCGTTGTCATGAAGATTTATTGTCCTTTAATATTTAGATGCAAAAATTAAATCAGTTCGAAATGATGTTGGTGGAAATTTATTTAGAAAAAAAGAAGTACAATTAAGGAATCATTAAATCTTTAGTTGTTTATACAAGATGTCCGAGAATTGTTTGACCCATTTCAAAGATCAATAAAAGAAAAATTAATAGTGTTAGAATTACGTTTTTTTTTAAATGGAGTGCATTTTAAAACATGTTTCTCCGTATAGGTAACGCGCCATTACGGTTAGTTTATGTGGTCGTAAATTATTGGACATCTCCCAATTTTTGAGAGCCATTATCTGCGAAACTATTAAAGCCAGAATAAAAATAAAAGCATGTACAGTAAAACCTGTACTAAACGGAATCTGAAGGGACAAGAAAAATTTTCCTTTTTAGACAGGATTCCGTTTCATACAGGGCTCATTAGTAATATGAAGATTTCCAATGGGACCAAATATTTTTTCCGCTTAAGACAGGATTCCGTTTCTTACAGTGTCCGTTTTAAACAGGTTTTACTGCATTTGTAGGGAATTTTACGCTTTTTGATTTGTTAATTCACATGTAGTGTGAAAATGAATAGTTTTCCAGATATTCAAGAAAAACTAATAAAGGAAGCCAGAAAACTCGCATCGGCTTCTGCTGATCGGTAGACATTGCATATTGAAATCTCTCGCTGTAGCAAATTTAGAATGCCGTAATGGTCTATCTGAAAGAAAACTTTTTATTTGCTCTCTTATAACATTATTAGATTTTTTAAATTTATTTTTGAAATTAGTCCAACAATTCCTAGACACCAGTATTACTGTTACAAAAAGCATTCTTTGCCTTGTCCAAGGTGACATAATATGCTGCTTTTTCTCATAATTCTGAGTTCATAAAGACGAATAAATAACTCTGAATTGAAATTCAGAATGCATGACGCAACCTCCGTTCACAATGCTGAAAAGTAACATTGCATCCATCTCCAATAAATATGTTAATTTCCTCTCCCTGCCCAAATGATTCGTGTGAATTTGCATCCATTCGATTCCCGTTCGCCCATCAACGCAGACGACGTTCCGATGCCGATGACGGAAATGAAGCGATATATGAATCGAAATCTTCATCGAGGCGAAAAATTGAAACGTAATTGAACGTCGGCGATGAAATCTGTATTTGGGAAACGCGTTATTCATGCCTGTTTTAGTTTCATTTTGATAGGGAGCGGCACACTGGGTAATAGATGTTTTGGTCAGGGGTCGTCTGAAAACTTATGTTTATGATTTTGGATTCAGTTTGATGTTCGTTATAAAATTTTACTCAGTGTAGTTTAGCTATATTAACGACCCACTTTGAAGCTACTGTAGGACTATTTTGGAATGTACCTTGTTTTATTAACGACCCACTTCGAAGCTACTCAGGGACTATTTTGGAATGTACCTTGTTTTATTAACGACCCACTTCGAAGCTACTCAAGGACTATTTTGGAATGTACCTTGTTTTATTAACGACCCACTTCGAAGCTACTCAAGGACTATTTTGGGATGTACCTTGTTTTATTAACGACCCACTTCGAAGCTACTCAAGGACTATTTTGGAATGTACCTTGTTTTATTAACGACCCACTTCGAAGCTACTCAAGGACTATTTTGGAATGTACCTTGTTTTATTAACGACCCACTTCAAACTACTCAGAGGACTATTTTGAAATGTACCTTGTTTGATTAACACCCATGAACTACTCAGGCTATTTTGGAATGTACCTTGTTTATTAGCTACATTCAAACTATCAGGATCTATTTTGGAATGACCTTTTTTATAGACCACTTCAAGAGCTACTCAAGGGCTATTTTGGGATGTACCTTGTTTTATTAACGACCCACTTTGAAGCTACTCAAGGACTATTTTGGGATGTACCTTAATTTCTTTAATATTTGGTCAGATAACAGCATTGCACTCTCCAAACTTCCATGCACAACTAAAGTGAGAATATCTATATGCACCAAGACGACACATTTAAAGTTTCAAAATTTAACAATTTTTAATGGCTGTTAAGATGAAATTTTTCCAAACAGTTATAAATGCTTTTGTAACGGATCGAATTACTATTTATGTAACGTTGCAATTTAAACATATACGTCAATGCTATAATAGAATAAACTGAACGTATCTTATAGTTTTGCATAATTTTGACGTAAAGACTCCATGCTAAAAAATTGTATCTCCCTAAAATGTTGCTTCAGTTATCTATTTTTATTTATTTATTACCCACGCAACCATAGGGTATGGGGCTTTTTAACGGTCGGCGGGAAAGAAGATTAACGAAAAGAAAAGGAATTTTTGAATAAAAGCATAGAATCAGTCTTAAAAACTTACATAGGATACAACAAAATTCAGCAAAATGCTTCCTATTATGTATGTTATTAATAAGAAGTGTTGAGAATCGAAAACCAACAAAAATTACATTTCTTGTTCTTGTCCTCCAACAAATCATTTTTATAACCATTTAAAGCGTCTAGACAAAAATAAATAAGAAAAAAGGGTTTGTATTTTCACTTTTTTTCGCCTTCTTTTACCAGCTACACACAAATTCAACAAACATTCTAGTTCTTAACTGTTTGTAAAAGAGAAAACTTAAAATATTCCAGACACCAGATATAATACTTTCATGAATTTGGAAAACTTTAGAAAATATATTGAATTACATAAATAAATTTTACCATATAGACGGATGTTATTAGAGAATTAAATTTATTGAAATAGTATTAAGTTTCTCTCTCTAATCAAATAAACTCCTAAGCATGCTGGTACAGAACACTTATGCCTTTTTCTACATGCTTCATTATTTTCCTTCATGAAAATGAATATTTATTTGAAGTTTTTCATCGAAAAGAATTTGTATTATTGTAAATTCTTTCCTAATAAAAATTGTATTTTAATTGTGATTATAATCCCATCCTCACTTAACTGAAATCAGCTTTCTATCAAAAAAGCAATAAAGAATTTTATGTAGTCGATATTTTTGTCTATCTTTCATAAAGAGAACAAACACACAAAATTCATTCTGAAAAAAGAAAAGAAATGTTGGTTTTCAAATCGCCAAACGATATATTTTTGTATATTAATAAAACTGTTAAGAAACTTAACTGGCGAGTTTTCTGCTTTGTTTGTTGGGCTGGGACTACTAATACTTACTAATTCCGGTGTAATGCTAAGTCAATGGAATCTTCAAAGCGGAAGTCCAACATCCCAGCAGATAAAGTCAAGGTTTTTACTGTAAGTAAACAAAACAGAAAACTCCGTCCATAGAAACATTATTTCTTATTTCATTTAATGATTCTTTTGTTTATTTAATTCTTGTTTATCTTTGTACTTTATTGCTTATTAATTTGCTGTTTATATTTGCACTTTATTGTTTATTTGTTTGTTGTTTATACTTTCACTTTATTGTTTATTTGTTGTTTTCATTACTTTAATTGTTTCTTTGAGTGCTAAATTTGCAAAAATATTTTTGAGCGATATTTATAGAGATAATGTAAATTTACAATTTTGTAAAATACTTAACAAATTTAAGTAAATGAATAAGTCTTTTTTTAAATTTTCTTTACATGGATGAGTTTAAAGATTCATTTAATTTTGGACGCTACTGCGAATCTTGTATGAAGAAAAAACATGTAAGGTGATGTCAGAGCACAAAGGCAACAGAGGAGTTGATGTTAAATGTCATGCGAAATTACTTTTGCCATATGACTGTGGCACTACTGGAATTAATTTTATTGTATTGTTACATTTTTATATATTTTTACATTTTTACTTTACATTTTTTTACATTTTTACTTCTTTTTTTACTTTACATTTTTTAATTTTTACTTTTTTTTACTTTACATTTTTAAAATTTTTACTTTACGTTTTTTACATTTTTACTTTTTTTACTTTACATTTTTTTACATTTTTACTTTACATTTTTTGATAAGTATATCTAACGCGAATTAATTCATTTTAGCGATATTATAAAATGACTTTCTTTCAACATCATTAATAATCACCAGTGCATTTCAGAGAAATGTTAACTAATTTTGTGATAAGGCGCGCAGTTACAAAAAGTGTGGGATATAGGATTATGAATCAGCATGGTTTACTAGCAAAAGTTTTAGATCACGCTAAAACTAATGACCCTAAACTGATTCTTTATCTATTCTTTTCTTTGTTTTTAATTGTTACCTTCAAAATAATATAACGTTTCGCAACTAGTAAAATGAATAAAACAATTCAGCGCATTGCTGAAAATTCAAGAGTCTACTATATTTTGTTTTCAAATAGTTATTTACTTTATCATCGGTGTCTGTAACTGTAACCTTAACGAAGATTGGTCCCCACCATTACCCGCTTTCTCTCTCCCATTAGAATAATAACTCCGAAAGCAATTTCGCCCATACAGACACATTATCTTCAATATTTTTTCTTCCTTTTGGATGCATTTCTTGGGCGTACAAATCAATACATTCTGCAAGTAAGGAGAATTTAAGAACCTTCATATTGGAGTAGCTTTATGGTTGCAATTAATGAACATGAAAAATTAATAAACTTCTGCGAAAGAGTACGCTTTAGTTCTATAGATTTATTAATGAATATTACGTGATGAAGTAAAACTGAGTTGTCACTTTGGAGGTTCTAATGGAAAAGTTCAGTTCCAAATGTATATTTATTTTCTTTTTACACGCTTGAATAAATTTTCGCTTCAAAGATTTGCGTCGTTTTAATTCGTTTCTTAAAACTTTTTGTCTTTGGTGTAATAATTTATGAAAGAGTAAAGATATTAACTTTTTACTACTGGTGAATCTATAAAAGAGCTCATTTTCAGTGTACTGTTCAGCAACGGATTCCGAGACTAACACTTTTGGACGATTTTTCACCGGAAAGGGGTGTCAGACAATGAGTCATATGAGCGCATTTCTGGTGTTCTTTGTTAAATCACTCTCGGTAAAATGTAAACATCACCCTTCCATTTTTCACTTTCCCCCTATTTTGATGAAAATGACTCCGCCCGGCGCATGCGCAAAAGCACGGAGGGTTTCCGAATCCGTTGATATACAATATTTTTGTATGTTCGTTTTGACTTAGACACACTTCTCTCCATAGTTGTCTAATGGTGTGTCGGGAAAGGAAAAAATTATGACGCTTTTTGCGCTGAAGTTAAACGCTTATAGCTCCGCAACTTATAGAGCTGGTTTTAGTTTCATTTAACAAAGAAAGGTTGACATTGAAGATTGCAAAAATAAGTTCATAATTTGTAATTACGGTTTAGTCACAATCGAGCTGCAAATTTGGTGAAAATCACGAAAAATTTGATGATGTCACAGCGACCGATGCGCGCGCACACAGACTAAGGCAATTCATTCATCGATCGCGCGAAATATTACTCAAGAGTTGTTGAATTGCGTCGTATTTCGTGCTAAATTTAAACTCTTATAGTTCCCCAACCAAATAACATAGAGAGTTGGTTTTAGTTTCAATTAACAGAGAAAGGTAGACATTGAAGATTGCAAAAATAATTTTAGAATTTGTAATTACGGTTTAGTCACAGTCGAGTTGCAAAGTGGTGAAAATCACGAAGAATTTTACATAGATAGAGTCACATAGTCGCATTAGACTAATAGACACTTTAGACTATAGAGTTAATAGTCACATAGAGCTATTTTAGTCATGGAAAGTCACAGTTGAGTAAGGTAAGTAAATCTACGCCTCTCAATCCCAGCGGCCGTTTTGCGGAGACAGCCTCCCGTCCATTTTTTTTCTTCTCTATACACGTGCAGACCGTTCGACTCACCGGGAATCAATTGTTAGCCCTGAACGCATTCAGTCATAACGAAATTCGCGTTCAATCACAATAATTGAGCCAAAATGACAAATTCAACTTTATTTTTCATCACTTCTTTTTGAAAACCGACCATATAGAAGGCATTTGAAATCTTAGAACAATACTTTAAGAATAGGATTTGCATCCTCTCCATGAATTCGGATAGATAGATAAGTACTGATAGGCATTTTTCGACAACCCTGTTTTTTTCGAAAAAGTTGAATTTTTCAAAAAATAAAAAAGGTTTCGATCTGAAATTTTTACCAGAAATCTCATCCTATATACCACGTATTGCAGATGAATTGCAAACTTTTCGCTCGAATTGGAAAAAAATTAAAAATATTTTTGTAAATTTACGTTCTTTCTTATTTACTCCTGCCCTATTTAAATTATCTTAATGTTCAACGTCTCATTTGATAGGGTGTTTTAATACCTATAACTTTCCAATTCAAACTTTTCCTCTCAGATTTATAGGCTTTTATTTAAACGCAAAAAACAAATGTTTAGATTTCCCTCCCCTTCCCATCTTATCTGGTTCGATGCCCAGGTATAAAATATAGTGCCGTGTTTTGCATGGCCGGCCCAATAACTTAGAGCAATAAAATTTCTGTTATGCATTTTTTACATGTCAAAGTACAATTCGACTGTACTAATATGTTAAAGTAGTATAACCTTATTGAGGTTCTTTTGTCAAAGAGTATGCCTCTATAATTATTGCATATAATTTTATTGAATTTTGTTCTATTACGTCAGCTGCGAGAATGTACAAATACGTCATTATGCATTAATTTTCGAATTATTTGAAAAATACGAACGATAGGAAAAATGAAAAGTCATATTTAAAAAACAATAACGCGTTTTTTGACATTTCCTTGGTGTTTTTTATTACTATACTGTTCAGGTTTCACCAAGGCTACACAGTTAATTTGCCTATCTTTTTCAAATTATATAAAATTTAAATAGAAATTTAATACAAAAAATTAAATAAAGAATACGAGCTTCGTATTTTTTTATATATATTTTTAATTGAAATAAAAAAAACGGGCGGTTAAAAAAAATAAATGTTGTCCGACTGTTGACCACAGACTTTTATGTGTTTGACATTCAGTATGAACGTAAACGTTTATTTTATTTTATTTAATGTATTAGTAATACATACTATATATAAATTCCTTAGATACAATCTCTACTCTGTGCGACTGTTTGACCACAGACTAGTATGTGTTTGACATTGGCAGATTTAAATCATCCGCATTTTGTATTTCACTTCGAAGAGTTTTCTTTTATAAATAATCTAAATAAACTCCCTCTTGGAGTGGATTTCACTGCGGGGGATTAAATCAATTACAAATCATTCACTCCGCATTCACTCCAATTTCACTCGCATTTACTCCGCTAATTTTTTACAGTGTATGAACGCAAACAATGAATGTTTTATTTCATTTAATTTAATGTATTTGTAACACATATTATACGTAAATTTTACCTTTCTGCGCTCCTTCTCCATATGAACTTTAACTATGCCAAATCTCACACTCCTCCGTGCGCGCAATGTGCTTAAAAAGGGATACAAAGTTTTTTTCTTCACGTATTAATATATAGATTTGTGCTATTCATAATGTAGTGCTATGAAATCCGTTAAAAACAATATATTTTCTAAACAACATTCTATGTCAACCTGAATTAGATCTTGCACTCGCAAAACCTGCCAACATGTCTATATAATAACCCTTAAACATTCTCTTTTTAGTACAAAAAGCTTCTTGACATTAAATTGCTGTTTCAAAATCTTTACTTTTGCAGTAGCCTTTTACGAATTATTCTTTGCTAAAATTAATAACTTAATGATAGAACATGATTATTAAAGCCCGATTTAAATTCAGTTCCATTTTTTAATGCAAATACCGAATATCTTCACTTCTTTCATAAATATTTAATTAAATGCCTACAGTTTTTAATACTAATTTCGATCGTTGAGTTAATAGACGAAATTTATGAAAGAAAATTTAGTTTCTTTTTTGTATTGATTTAGTTGGGTAGATAATTATTTTTAATTGCATTTTATTGCTTTCTCACAAAAATGCTGCTTGAAGAATGTTTGTTTATAATATTTCTTTTCAACATTTCATCGTCATGTAAGATCGCTATTAATTTTTATGTAGCTTCTTCATTTTCAAAAAAGTCAGAGCGAAGAAAAATTCACCCATCTCTGTAAAGAAGGCAGGTTAAAAAATTTCCTAAATAATAAGATTCATTATTAATAATAAATACCTTTAACGAGGAATAATAATGTGCGACTACTTTACAATAAATACCTAATTAAAAAAATAGAGGGATGTATTTAATCTCACAAATTGTCTTTTCCTGTTTTCATTCTTTCATATTTTTATTTTAAATGTTTATTTTTATATAGCAATATTCACAGGAAAAATCGTTTGGCGTATTATTTCCGAGATCTATTCTGAAGAAAAAAATTCTGATAGAGCAATTTTGTTCTGTTTCCATATAAAAACACTCAATGAAATTCAAAACTGGGATTTCTGAAATTTAAATACATTTTTTAACGAAATATATAATGGTTAGGATATACTCCAAAACAAAGATTTTAAAAAAGGGAGACAAAATTTTGCTAAGTAAATACTAAATAAAACATGACTCATAATAGAAGTAAGAAAATGATCATATTTCATATCCATTAAAGCAGTATCCATTTTCAGAAATGGGATTCTTTTCCTTTTCCTTCCTATTTCTGTATGAAGCTAAAAACAAATTTTTTTTAAAGTATTCTAATGTCTTTGATTATTTTTTCACTTTCTTAGAGTCAGCTTTTATCCCTAAACATAATATATTAATTGAATATTAAGAAAAAATTGCTTTACGAAAAAGATGTAAAACTTAATGCATCGCTCATAGAAAATTTATAAAATTTGATGGGAAAAAAGAACTATTTCGTTGGAAATAATTCAGTGTGATAGAATTTTAAAGACATTATTTATTCCAAAGTTGTCTTCCTTCTCATATTTATTCTTTGCGGATTCTTATGTTCAAGTTCGAGGAATATTTTGCTCTTTTGTACATCAGGATAAATTTTTTTGGAACGCTTTTTCTTGTGAAATTTCATTTATTCATTGATCTGAATTGGGATAATGATTATAAGCGTTTTTATGCGTTTTATTATGAAAATTCTGCAAAACGAGGAAAAGAGATATTTAAAATTCTTTTAAAAGTTAAAAATTTCTAAATAGTGTTGAAGGTAAATGGCTCAAAATGGCAAAAAAAATTTAGAAAGTAAATAAATGTCAAATCTATAATCTGTTTTCAGTATTTTAATCCTACAATGCATATTGGCATATGTGAATCACAGATATTTTTGATTTTTTAACCCATTATACGCCAAAACTCTATTGTTTCACTTTTTCAAAAGAAAAATTATATTAATATGATAACGAGAGTAAGATATGAAAAGAAAAGCTATTTCTGAATTTTTAAAATTAAACTCGTTAATTAAATTTAATTATATTTTTAATTAAAAAATCATTTTTATTGGATTTGTTCCTTTTATGGAAGTCAGCACATCATTTAGATGAAACAATCAAAGATAAAATTGCACGGTTTGGTTGAAAAAAGGAAAACAAGCGTCCCAAAAAAGCAACAGTGACAGAGAATAGGTTAAATTAATTTTGAATAATCAATTAATTAATAATTAATTTAATAATTAATTATTTAAATGATTCTCTAAAATTCCATCAAATTGAATTAGAACAACTGCAATTTTTTTATAACGAGTGCAAGACATTATCTCTTTAAAGTGCAATGCATTGTATTTTTTATGTCATTTTTGGGAATATATCTTTTCTTAATACTTTCACGGAAATATTTTAAATTCTGAGAATAAATTTGTTATTCTCTGTTGCTAAAAAGTGGAAAACTAATTTCAAGATTAGACTATTTTCTTTATTTAACAAAAAAGAAAAAAATGCGTTTCTGAAAGTGAGCACGAGTTTCGCGGATGCGAGATCTATTCCTGCTCTTACTTATATTATCAGTATTGATTTATTTATTATTTGCATAGAAAAAAGTCCCCCTCGCCATTCTTAAAATTCTTTGTTCTTGGACATTTTAATGAGCTTTTCTTCTTTTTTTAAATATCTATCAGGATTTCATGAATTTAGATTTTCCCGTTTGGCAAACGCTTTTCAACAAAAACAAACTGTTGCAAATATTTTCTTCGAAATGGATCTAGAATAATTATATTCCAAACGATTTTTTTCTATAAATATTGTTGTCTAAATGCAAATATTTAAAATAAAAACATAAAAGAAATAAAACGGAAAAAATATTTTGGGAAAAAAATATCCCTTTACTTAATAAGATTATTTTTTTAAAAACTGTTCATTTATTCTTTTGAAAGTATCTAGATTTAAAAAGAATAAACTTTATATTTAAGGAAAACATGAATTATTTATGAAAAAACAAATGCGACATTAAATATTTTTTATACGATTGCTGCATAAAAAAAGAAACATATATTTGCTTCTGTTTTACCATGCATACAAAGATTTTTTTTTCTCAAGAACAAATTATAAAATAACTAACTTCTCTCACATTGTGAAAAAAATTGTTGTAAGAATAATTTACAAAAACTTGTTTGCAAATGATATTTTTGTTCAAGACCTATTAAAAAAAGGAAGTTGAAATAATTAACCTCAAAAATGATTCAGTGTATAATTTATAAAAAATTACTTTCTGCTAAATGTGTGTTGTATTCTTCTCCAAATCATTTTAAGGTAAACCTGGAGTTTAGGGTGCGTACTATTTTCTCGTCAATTTTCTGTGGCGCAATTTTATTTGCCGTCGCCAAATACTGTTTAGGATGCGCAGTGAGTTTTTTATAGGTCTCCTGCGCATTCGATGCGAGCACGCAATGCATTCGGCATTGTAGTGTGCGCCGGGCAAATTTTTTTAACTTAAAAAAACATCAGCGGATTCGCTTTCAGCAGAACGGGTACCTCATAGATTCGCTTTTTCATTGAGAAACGAAACACACAGGAAAAGCACGAACACAAGAAAAACACGACGTCTGAAGACAATGAAACGTAGCAAGGGAACCATTGTTCCCAGGAAAAGCATTCCTTATTCGATATTTCGAAGCAGTAATCAGCAACACAGAGAAAGAGAATCAGCAAATTAAATGAAAGAAAATATTCAGAAGAGAAGCGAACGTTTATTGAAAAAAATCGTATGGTAAATGATCAAGAATTCCAAACGAAGTATTATTCAAATTCGTACGCCGAACAATGAAATCGAAGAGAGCAGACAAAAGACGAAATTGAAGTGTAGGGTCTTAGCCCAGTGATACTGAGTTATGATTAGATATCACAAGCCACAGCAATAACAGGATATTAATTTTAATTAAAGCTTCTTGGTTACTGAATTATTTACAAGAAATATACAAATTAATATCAATCATAAATTCTGCCTAACTTAGGATGAGATAGCGTAAATCAAAGTCAAAGTTCAATCTGGAGTTCAATCTCAGATTTGCTGTGAATATACTCGTAAGAAAACTGAAAAGTTCAGTAAAGTTCTACTCAAGTCTCATTGTCCGATGGCCGGAAATAGTGATTTCAGGGATTAGACCGCTCAAATAGTTGCTTATAACTTCCAAAGAGTTATATCGGTTACCGAAGTAGGTAAATGGCAGTGAAGTTTTGCACGTTCACTTTCGAGACAAATTCCGAAGAATTCCTCAAATGCTTTCCATCTCTCTAAGAGCTTATTCAGCCAAGGTTTGGCTTATCGGTTTCACGGGACTAGACGCCCGAACAAGTCTAGAGTCTCGGGCTGAGACCTGACTTCAAAATTCGTTCACGAGAATCGAATCCTAATCTGCAATCGAATCTCCTCTTCCGTCGTCCGAATTCCAGGTTAAGAACACCTTTGACCCTGCCCTCTGAGGCGTGGCCGAAAGGTTAAGTTTCCATGATTTGTTCGGGTAATGACCAGTTTCACCAACCACAAACCTGTGCACCTCTTCCCGCTTCATCATTGGCAAGAGCCACAACGTAATGCGTTCCTTTTGATGGTCAACTTGGGTGATCTTTTCAACGGTCAGTCGGCACGGTTCTTTCAAAAACCCTCCGGGTTACGTAATCAGGATCGTTTTCACGACATCGGCTTCCTTTCTCCGTTCGCTTTCGGCTAGCTCGCTGGGGGGGGATTCTGGTCACTCGGTCTCGTGGGAATTTGCGGTCTCTGAGGACCCCACAGAAGGCATGCGCCGTAGACCAGTAAACAAACCACTATCGGCGCATGCGCAAACGACGCCGAAAAAATTTTCAACTCACAACCAAACAAATGTTCTGGCACTCTCTCTCTGTCTTGGCGACAAACAATTGGCGAGCTTAAGGGAAACGAAGTGAGTACGCACCCTAAACTCCAGGTTAACCCAGTTTAATTAGATATTCTAAAGCAGAGGTTCCAAAGGATGTGATCTTGGTAATAGCGGAAAACAAAACATAAGAATATTCTAGAATTTCGTTCTCTGAAGTTCGAACGAAAAATAAAAGTGCAAATTGTACGACCCCGAAAGCCTATTCACGAAATAAGAAGATTAATCTCTAGCAATTGTTGGCTCTCATCCTAATACGAAATTATTTCAATGCTATTTTCATTTGTTTTGACGCTGAATAATACTATTTTAAAAAATGGAATAAAATTTAAATTCAAAAATCAATCCTTCTAATTTTATTAAGTTCATTATAATGGTTTGACTCTTAAGCTAACCCAAGGCCTAGGCGTTATTAATAAAAACTTTTTTGTGCTGAGAGATGATTGGAGGGATATAGAAGTAGGGGGTACTCAAAAATAACCAGCGGGAGTAGTCTCCCCTAAACATTCTCGTATACTCCTAACAACGTGGAGAAAAAATGAGCTAAAAGGCAGCAAAACGAACAAGCGTCCCTAACCGCAGTGGAGAAAAAAAACTTGGGAATCGAAAGCTTGGAGGCGAAAGGCGTGGGTAGAAGCAGAAAGGATTAGCGCAAGTGAATCGCGCAATTACGCAATAACGACCTCGCGTCATTGTGTGATGAGAAAAGACAAATAGGCGATTTGAACACCTTTCTTTCGAGAGATTGAAACGAAAATTGGACACGGATCTACAATTATTGTTAGCAGGCCTCATACCAATTTTTATTTATCAAAGATTTAGGGTTTACGAGTTATAACGTTTAGAAGTATGCGATTATACAGACCGACAAACAGTCACCCTTTGACGGCTTTGGCCCAAAATTTGATACGGACCTACATTCCTGTGTACCAAATTTTATCCATCTAGCTATTCAGGTTTTTGAGCTATAGTGTTCACATGAACGCGGACAGACAGACTTCCCGTTGACGGATTTTGACCAAAATTTAATAGAAACCTACAAATTATGTGTCAAGATCACATACGAAATACCATCCCCGTAGCTCTAATAGTTTCCGAGTTATCATGTTCACAGACAGACATGATTCCAAAATTGTGCTTTTTGGACTCAGGGAGGTCTAAAACGTGGAGATTCGTCAAAATCTCGAGTTCGAATTTTTTGACGATTACAATAATTTCTCTTTGTGTACTTCGTATACGAGAAAGTAAAAAGAAGAAAATGACCTCGTTCGCTTTCTCTGAATAGCTTGCGCATGCGCAAAGATTGCCTCCAGTACGTAAGTAAAACAAGTATGCGATTATACAGACCTACAGTCAGTCAATCCTCTGTCGGATTTGGCCTAAAATTTTATACGGACCTACATTCATGGTGATTATCTATCTATCTATTCAAGTTTTTGAGTTATAGTGTTCGCATCACAGCGGACAGACAGACAGGCAGACTTCCGATAGACGGATTTTGTTCAACATTTGATAGAAACCTACAAATTATGTGTCAAGATCACATACCAAATTTCATCCCCGTAGCTCTAATAGTTTCCGAGTTATCGCATTCACAGACAGACAGACATGATTCCAAAATTGTGTTTTTCGGACTCAGGAGGTCTAAAACGTGGAGATTCGTCATTCGAATTTTTGACGATTACAATAATTTCTCTTTGTATACTTCGTATACGAGAAAGTAAAAATACTAATCAAGGGTTACGCGAGTGGAAAAAGCTTGGGAACCACTGTTCTAAACCATGTTAATAAAATGAAAATAAGTCATGCTCAAATTTTTCGAAATGCTAAGTAATTTCGAAGATATTGACAAATGTGAAGCATGGTTAACGTTCCATCGGGCTCAATTCATCTGTGAGATTAAATGTTAAATTTTTGCTTACAATTTAGGAGAAGCTTATCAAATTGAACTATTCGGTCATACAAAGCTATTTCTGCTTTTTTAAATAACTTTTTGTAATTCCTTGGAATTTCAACTAACAAAATGTCCATTAATTCAGGAGGGAGTTGACGTCTGTTTTCCCGTATGGTTCCTTAGCATTGCCAACTGTTGTCGTTGAGATCCTGAAATAATTCTATATTTTTGAAACAATATATTGGAAATAACGATCAATATCATTGAATTAGGATGTGGGAAACAGGTATACGAACTTTTGCAGGTATATAAAGAGAAATATTGATAAAATTTGGGAAATAAAAAATAAAAATATAATCGAGCGCAACTCATCTACCAGATTAACGTGCCCTTCCAGTACATAAAAATAGCACTAGAGAAAGTGAGTGTTATTGAGCCTGGAAGCTACTAGAGGTCTCACATTTTCTCGGTAAAACCCGCGCTTAGGCACAAAAAAATATTTGTGCAGCATCTCGCAGATTAGTTCTGCCTGATAGAAGGTTAACTGAATGATAAGAACTTAGAACAGTTATTTTGATACTAGGCGTGTGGAAGAGTCAAGTATCACACAGTGAAGAGTTTTCATCTGCATTTGCTTATGAAATTCCTGTATCTTAGTGGATTTTCTAGTTCATGCTAGTTGTCGGTCATATATTCTTATGTGAATCTGACCTTTTTTGTGCTTTCCTAAAAGTTTTGCGCTAAATTTTACATCACCCTGTATTCTACAGAACATACATGTCTACCCGTATTTATATCTTATAGTATCACAGTTATAATAATCTGATACATAATTTTATTTTTCACAATTTTAAGCTGTATGAAAACTGGCTTTCCTTTTTTTTACAAAACATTTATGTTAAAGCTCAAAACATTCGTATAATTACCCTAGTTAATGTTATTTGCAACTCGAGAAACGGATTTTGACAGGAAACAGCGTTCGAAAAGATTAATAGGAATGTACAAAAGCAGGGAAAACATCTTCAACTGAGTGCATATAGAGCCTTGAAAAATAAATTCCGAAAAAAACACCTTTCGAAGATCAGTATATCTTTAAAATTCCATCAAATTGAATTATTAGAAGAAAGAAAAGTTTCTATTCAAGAAAAGAAACTATTCAAAGAAAAAGTTTTTTTTATCCATTCGAGTTTTATAAATTTTCTTCGCTGCGAGAACCATCGTGTTTTACATCTTTTTCGTGGATGTCAGGATGTGTCTTTTCTTAGAATAAATAACGAAAAATTTTATACTTTAGGAATAAAGCAGATGTGTTCTTTAGCTAAGAAATAAAGCAAAATAATAATTTACGAGATTAGAATATTTTCTTCTTTGTTTCAGCGGAAGAACACAAAAATGCGTTTCTGAAAATGAATATTGATGTTCGTGGATTTGAAATCAATCAGTTCCTTTCTTTTGTATTGTCAGTCATGTTAGGCTTAGTATTTGCATACCAAAATCCCATCTCCGCTTTTAAAGAGAATACTTGTTTATGGACTTTTTAAATACTCTTGCAGAATTTTATTCTATAAAAATGTATATAGATTTTACATTTCCATTTGTACTGTTTTGTTGAGAGCTTTTAGATGAAAACATAACACAAAGGCTTTAATAATATTATTCTTTGAAATGGATCTCAAAATTAATATACCAAACGACTTTTTTCTCCTAGAAATAGTGAGCTTATGAAAAATTTGAAACAAAAGCTGTAAAGAATGAAATTCAAAAAGAAATTTTATGAGACAAAATATATTTTTCTGTTTTTGACGGCATATTTATGAAAATAGTCGTACATTTGTTATTTTGAATCCATAAAGAGTTGTTTTAACATGTGATAAACCTTAATAAAATAATATATGAACTTTTGATGAAAGAAAAATTCGTATTGATATTTTTCATGTTCACTTCATAAAAATGGGTTAATATTCTAACTTCCTTTGTTATTCTGAAAAGTGAGCTATTGAAAAATTTGCTATTCGATG
Organism: Araneus ventricosus; assembly: GCA_013235015.1. Taxonomy (NCBI): domain Eukaryota; kingdom Metazoa; phylum Arthropoda; class Arachnida; order Araneae; family Araneidae; genus Araneus; species Araneus ventricosus. The sequence continues at coordinate 114,472 of BGPR01003748.1, forward strand.
AAAAGAAAACAAATTTGCTTATAAGTTGTATCTAGGTAAAAGAACTATAAAAATGAAGTAATGGTAATTAAATACGTAGCTAATTTAGTATGAAAATTTAACGGGAAACATCTTTGTACTAATGCACAGAACACTTGCAATCTTTATTTCAAGAAAATTATATATTTTCAAAATAATTATGAAATTCACAAAAGCTTAGTGTTACGAACATAGAAAGTCGCTTTCAGCAATGTTAGTCTTATGGTTGAAAAGATAGTTTTACAGGGGTAAGTAGGCGACGAACTTGGCGACCATTTTGGCGACAAATCGATGATTCCAGGAAATGCTACCCTTTTCTCGATATCTCTATTAGGAGAAGAGATACGCTTGAATGTACTAGATGATTCCATGTGACGTCATGGCCTGCCGGAGGAGACTATATAAGGAGTGCGCTGGGATCACGGAGTGAGTGAATGTTGATCGACTGGGTTCGCCTGAGTGAATGTTGATCCACTTTAAACGTGTTGAGCGACTGGGATCGCCTTGGAGTGCGAACGTCTTTGGAATCTCTTTGTAGTTTTGTCCGCTGTGAGAGCTAGTAAGCTGTTAGATGCCGAGCGGTAGTAGTGTTTATCCACTGGAACGACTTTAGAGTTTCGTCTGCAGTGCGAGCTAGGAAGCTGGTGAGCTGAGCGCTATTGAAAGTGCTGCTATTGTCGTTGTTAGTTATTTGCTGACTGTTTGTGTTGCTAAATATCAAAGTGCTGAACTGTTATTACTTGTGAATTGTTGTCTGTTTACGTTGCTAATCTGTGCAAGAACTATTGTTCCCTGTACCTGTGCTACGTGTTTTCCCGCATATTTGTGAATAAACCTTCATTCTCCATTATCCTGCGTGTTGGACTGTTTACACCACACACACACAGATCGATCTGTGTAACAATATTCATATTTCTTATCTGCAATATTATATTTGTAATTTTATTACAGAATAATTACAAATATTTTTTTAAAATTCTCATTTAATTATCGCAAATAATTAAAAGAAATTTCTCAAACAACGTTCGCACAAACAGTGTTTTTAATTTTCGTTGGGGTGTGTTGGCATGTTAAAAACATCGTTGTATATACACTGGTGGACATAATTATAAACTCAAGGAATTTTCATTTTGCTTTAATCATAATTTAACTCGGTTTAATTTTGCTTTAATAAAATACTGATGAATAATTACAAAAATACATCTAAATTTAGTGTGATTCATAAATAAAAAAATAATATTAAAAAATAAAAACAAAATTAATGTTAGTAAGAAAACGTGCAACTTTAAAATTTTAGCATTACGAGAAATCTGGACAAAATTTTAAAATAAAAAAGTTTTATACTTGCACAGTAAATGTGGAGTATTCTGATTGGATAGCTATGCTTGCCAAATGGAAAAATGAATTGGTGAAAAAAAATCACGAAATCGGTCCAGTCGTTTAGGCCGGGGATTCAGAGGTTCTTTCTATAGAGAATGTACAGTAAAGTAGCGTTGTTGCGATTTCTCTTAAAAATGGAGAGTGGGAGTGGGTAGAAGACCATTCATTATGTATCGAGAGGTCATGATCTTTAAAATGAAAAAAAAATGTCGAAATCGGTCCTGTGGTTGGGAATAAGGACTCTGTCAATGTTTTTCTCCAAAGGGGCTGAAATTCCTTCCATATTCCTATTAGAGAGATTTTCTTTATAGAGAAAAATCTTGACACAGTCCCCAGCCCCAACCACAGGACCGATTTTGAGAATTATTGTTTTATATGAACGTTCGTGACCCTTAGATACCTAATGAATGATCTTCTTTCCACCTTCCATTTTCGAGAGAAATCCTAAAAACTTTTCTTCATTGTACAACCTCTATGGGGAAAAACCTCTGAATCCCTAGCCTGAACGACTGGACCGATTTCGTCCATTTTTCTGGCTAATTCATTTTTCAACTTTGCAAGCATAGCTAACGAACCACAATAACCCACATCTATTGTGTAAGTTTAAAATTTTTTTATTTTATAATTTTGAGTTTATGATTTTGTTTAGATTTCGCATAAAGCTAAAATTTTAAAGTTTCACATTTTCTAATTAACAATATTTTTTATTTCATTTATGAGTCATACTAAATTTAGATGTATTTTTGTACTTATTCAACATTATTTTATTAAAGAAAAATGAAGCCGAGTTAAATTATGATGAAAGCAAAATGAAAATTTCTTGAGTTTATAATTATGTCCACCTGTGTATATAAGCGCCATTTTTGGTTAACTCCTTAGTGCAGTAAAAACACGATTCGACTATGCTTTTCAGAAAAGCATATGTTACCATTGATCAACTTGGTCCAAAATTTGACGCAGATTTCAAACTATGGTTACAATAAGCTAATTTTTATGAGTCTGGTTGGATGATATTTTGTGTTATCATACGCACAGACAGACCAGTAGACACAGACCTATAATTCCTAGAAATATAGTTTGGGATTCAGAAAAGTCCAAAGTGTCGAAATTCATGGAAATCTCGAGATAGAGTGTTTCAACAATTATAAAATTTTCTTCATATATACAATATATATTGAGTGAGATAAAATGACTATGCGCTACTAGATGGAACCACTTACAGCGCCACCTGGTAGAAAACGGTGGAGTTAGCGTTATTTTATCTAAAACGGTGCGAGATAGAGGAAAGAAGTGAATTACAAAGTTGTAGAGCGTCATCGATTTAGTACAAAAAGACACCTTGTGGACGTAAATGCTTAGAACAGAACGCTTAAAACACTTATTTGTTTGTCCGCGATTTCCTATACTGACACGTGACAAAGGATTCTTAGAAAGAAAAACTAGTTATCACAAGATACCTTTATTTTCGATTTTCAAACTTCTCTCCGTCAGCTACAATGCACATCTGGACCCTTGCTTGAACTTCACGTTGCACACGGTGTAGCATAGTGGATGTCATGTTGGCACAAGCATCCGTAATGCGTCGTTGAAGGTCCTGCAATGTTGGCGGAGGGGTCGCTTAAACCTGCTGTTTGAGGTATCCCCACAGGAAAAAGTCCATTGAGTCAGATCAGGTGAACGTGGAGGCCACTCTTGAAAACCACCATACCCGATTATTTGTTCCCCGAATTCCTCCACCAGGTACTGGTTCACCGATGATGTTGTGTGCGCAGGCGCACAGTCATGTTGGAGCCATACGTTCCGGAGCTGAAAACAAACAAATATGCATTTTAAGCGTTCTGTTTTTAGCATTCATAATCACAAGGTATCTTTTTGTACTAAATCGATGATGCTCTACAGCTTTGTAATTCACTTTTTCCCTCTATCTCGTACCGGTTTAGAGATAATAATGCTAACTCCACCGTTTTCCGCCAGATGGAGCTGTAAGTGGTTTCATCCAGCAGCGCATAGTCACTTTACCATACCTAGACTCCACTCTTATGAAGATAGCTGCAGCCATTCAGTAGTTAAAAGGTGGTAAGGGACTTTAATGGGCACTCTGTGTATACAGGGTTCCCGCTTATATCAGTTACACCCCCCTTAACTTCTAAACGGTGACAGCTTAGAAAATAAAGTTGGTGTCTAGGTGTAGTAAAAAGTCTATGCGCTACTCGATGAGACAACTTACAAAGCCATCTATCTGCAAATTTTGGAATTAGCGGTCCTATCTCGAAAACGGTACAAGACACGGGGAAAAAATTCAATTACAAAATTTTAGAGCGTCTTTGATTTAGTACAAAAAGACACCTTGAGTGCAATAATGCTAAAAAAAGCGTGTAAAATGCGCATTTGTTTGCTCGCATTGTCGGAAATTTTGACATCATATGACACGAATAAAAGGAGAAAATGTTATTTTTTGGGCAAAAAATGACCCCATTATACTTTTTCTGGTGGAAATAATTCAAGCAGCATGTGTATGGACCTTTCCGTCAACATTGCAGGACGTATTACTGTTGCTTGTGTTTGCGCACCAACTATATGCTGAAACGTGTGCAAAGTGAAATTTAAACAAAGACTCATATCTGCATTGTAGATGACGGAGAGCACTTTGAACACCGAAAATAAAGGTATATTGTGATAACTAATTGTTTTTTCTCGTTTTAACCCGTTTAGAGACGACAGTTTCGGAAATCGAGAACAAACAAATGTGCACTTTAAACGTTCATTTCTTCGTATTAATGTGTACAGGGTATCTTTTTGTACTAAATAGAAGACGCTCTACAATTTTGTAATTGACCTTTTTCCCGTAGCTTGTACTGTTTTCGAGATAGGACCGCTAATTCCAAAATTTGCCGATAGATGGCGTTGTAAGTTGTCTCATCGAGTAGCGCATAGCCTTTTTACTATACTTAGACACCAACTTTATGACCAGCAAAGAAGATTATTTCCTCTCTTCTGCACGGTTCCATACACATTTTGACTCTTAGATTACAAATACCTCTTCCATGGACACCTTCAGCCCATTCATTTTGCCATTTGTCTAGCATAAGAGATTTTAAGGATCCTTTGATGAAATATCTTGGGAGTTGAATATTTGTATATGGAATGTCATTTTCTGTTGCTTTTTCGGCTAAACTATCGGCTACCTCATTACCTTTGTAACCAACATGCGCCTTTATCCAGGTAATTTCTATGTTGGAATGGTCTAGAAGAATTTTTTATATACTTACTTAATATACGAGAAAGTGCAAATGCTGCATTTGTTTTTGATCAAAAATTATTATAATGCTTTGATAAAATTTATTTATGTGAGAAAAGATTTGCGGCTCGGAATTAACAACTAATTTGTGTTATAAACGTATTCCAGTGTTCACATTTTAGCATTATATATTCCAAATAAATTATAATTCTTTAAATAAGTTTGATTTTATTCTTCCGAAAGACTTGTTCTTACAATCAGAAATATAGAATATATTTTTAAACCATTTGTATATTTTTCAAAATAAAGAATTTAAGAATTTGTTGTATTCTACATATTATATTTATAAATAAACATTAATATTATATTAAACATTAAATTCAGCATTTGTTTTTACATAAACACATACATATTTTGTGTATTTAAATAAATACATACGCATACAGAATCAGTTTCATTCAAAACTAAATAAAAATATTAATAAAGGGAATTATAAATGTGGAAGAGTAAAAAATAATAGCAGACAACGACAAGAAGTAAGAATCTGGTGGATGACTTCATCAGAGGCCAGACATCCATACAGATTCAAAAATGGAATAGGTTTTCTGTAGAGAAAAAAGATTTTAAGGTCTGATATTTAATATCCCCTTTTGGCCTGAACCTAATCCGGGAAGTATTGGAAAGAAAAACATTTATATACAAAGAAGAAATTAAAGACAGTCCTTTAAATAAAGTATGAAAAGAAGGGCTTAAAATCTTACCTCTAATAATACTTGTGTAACAAAGGATGACGCTTTACCAAACGTGTTATAATGTAAACAAGGCAAATAGATGCGTGCGCCTATCTCCATCTAGTGAGGGAAATACTAACTATAGATTTGAAAATGTTTCTGTATATTTTTTCATAAAGATTTTTTAGGGTTTTTTATTTTATTTTTAATTCGTTTTATTCAAAACGCTGGCTAAGTTTTACGAAATATCTCATTCGTTAATATTCGAATAGAACAGAAATCGTAAAATATTCCGCATCTTTAAACAATCAGATTTCAAATATCTGGCACGAGATTAAACGGCCTGATTATCAATGCAATTAAAATAACTCCCAATTTCTTATTCATTGATCAGGAATGGCTATCACAACAGCTCTGATGAATGAAGATGAGAAGGTTAATGTTATTAAACGAACGGTTTATAATCATAATATTTAGTTTAGAGCGTCGAATTTCCGTTGCCATGGCAACCCTCGTCAGCCAACGTCAAAGCCGTTTCCTGGGCTATCAGCGATGTAATTGCGAGATAAAATTTCGATCCGATGTGCACGATTCTTTAAAGTATGTTAAAATTAATTCGAGCAATTTTGTCACTTTCTGAATATGTGTATCCTTAGTTAATTAATGGCGCAATTAAGAAATATCTTACGTGACACAAAGTGTTTGTATGATGCAAGATTTTATGTAACTCAATATTTTAATACGGAGGTAAATTTATTTATTTGAAGAAAATTACACTACAGAGAAAACTCCATTTACGGAGTGCTATAAACACATAACAAACACACAAAGAACAAAGGCCACAAAGAATAAACACAAAAAAATGCACTAGAAAACAAAAAAGTTGAACACAGAGAATACACAAAATCATAAAACTTTTCCAAACGTGTAAATAATTAAAAACGAAAGCACATAATCACTAAAGCACTAAAACACACTATGATACTAAAAGTCTTTTTTTAAAAATTAAAAGACCATTTCCAAAAGGCAAGAGTTAAAAAGTCAAAACATGCAACTACCGAGTCTTCTAAAAACACACCAGGAGTTTAAAACGTAAATACACACTTGAGATAAAAAATAAATTGCAACACTTAAGATAAAAATAAATTCAAACACGGGGCCAAAAACAGAGTACAAAAATTAAAACCTATAAAAGACATTAAAAAATGGTCGATTACATAAGAACACGGAAAATCAAAACGCATAAAAATCTAAAATGTTGCAAAAAAAGGCAAAATAAAACACATCATGTATTTAAAAGATGCAAACATATTATTAAGAGCTGTAAGTGCAAATAATATTAAGAGCTGTAATAAAACTCGAATAAAAAATATATATGAATTTAAATTATTTTTTTCCCTGTAGTCAGCAAAGTACAGGAAATAAATCATAACAATTTGATCCTGTTTATACAAGCGGTGTTGTTCGTTTCAAAAACCCCAGATTAGCACTTTTGGATGATTTTACTACGGAAAGGGGTGACAGGCAGTGAGTAGGATGTTTTCCAATGCTACTATTCATTTCCGTTTTAAATCTACTATTTTATTTTTTTTATTTAGCAACGGATTCCGAAACCCTCCACGCTTCTGCGCATGCGCCAGTCAGAGTTATTTTCATCAAAATAGGGGGAAAGTGGAGAATGGAAGGGGAGATGTTTACATTTTACTGAGCGAGTTCAGTGCGCTCATCTGACTCATTGCCTGACACCCCTTTCCGGTATAAAATCGTCCAAAAGTGCTAGTCTGGGGATACTGAAACGATCAGTAAGTAAAGCCTAAGTAAAATGTAAACATCTGCCCCTCAATGTTTCAATTTACCCCTATTTTGGTGAAATGATCTCCACCTGGCTAATTCGCAAAAGTGCGGAGGGTTTCCGAATCTGTGAATGAACAATATTTATATATTCGTTAAAATAAAATATGTTTTTATATGATAATGTTTATTGGGTGGATACTGCTATCTGTAAATTGCATCATGCGACATGCGTAATTCAAAAATTTCCCGCTCCATTTTTCACTTCCCCCCTATTTTGGTGAAATGAACTCCACCTGGCGCATGCGCAAAAGTGCGGAGGGTTTCCGAACCTATGAATGAACAATATTTATACATACATTAAAATAAAACATGTTTTTATATGATAATGTTCATTGGATGTATACTACTATCTGTAAATTACATCATGCTGCATGTGTCATGCAAAAATCGATTAAAATGCCCGACTGGGCAGACCATTGCACCTTGAATATTAGATGTTTTCACTAAGATATGGATTTTCCAAATTATAATTAGGTTTTTAATTAATTAAAAATGCATCGAAATTTTTCCTCATTAACTTCCGGGCATATAATCGTACAAAAATAATTTCTACACCACTTTAAAATTTAAAAAAATTAGTTCTTCAGTGATCAATTTAATATCCATGCAATTTTTTTCTCGTAATAATTTTTTCAAATTCAGTTTTAAGTACAATTTTGTAACAATGCTTTCCCTTTATATAGCAGGATTGTGAATAATTATTGTGAGTATTTTAATAGCCCTTCTGCGAATAAGATTACTAGATTTTTCAGTTTATAACTAACTAATGCTTTAATATGTTTCTAAACATTCCATGTTTTTAAACGTGATAATGCCTTTTGGCTGGCATTCTGCCTGTAAATTGCGTGATGTAAAATTCGTTATGAACAGAATGCAACGGTTGATCCAATGGAGCCAGACGAAGACAAGACAGAACGCCGCTCCATGCCCCCGTGCCTGATGTTGCCTTCGTCTGGCTCCATTGGATCCCCCTTGCATTCTGTTCATAACGAATTTTACATCACGCAATTTACAGGCAGAATGCCAGCCAAAACGCATTATCATGGTACAAGACAGACGACTCAGGCCTGAGGCAGTTCATTCATCTCTTCCAAAATGGAATTTTGGAACAGGTGAAGGGAAAAACAATCGTCAAGGTCGAAAACCTATGTTAAATAGCATAGCGGCTCGGAAAAGCTGGATTTCCGCCGAATTCAAATTCCAGCACTGCTTGCTCCGATTCTAAGTTGGAACCCTGACGCGAAGGTAGCGGCAGATCAAAAGATTTGACTATAATGGGACCCGGCGACGAGGCTACCTAATTGGAAATCTGCTGAGTGGTGGGGATGAGGGGGAGTGAAGAGGGGCAGCATCGCACTTTGGAGCTTCAGATGAATGAAGTGCCTGATTTTTGGACTTGAATGGGTGGGGAAAAGCCAGTATTGGGACAAATGGAGTGGAATGGACTACAGATGAATTGCCGGCTTAAAACATTATCTTGCTACGATGTTTCGGACTACAGGTTCGATATTTTTTTAAATTTTATTTTCAAGAAAATTTTCCCCCAATTTGCAGGGATTTGACTTACTTCGAAAAATCTTGAATTATAAGTGATATATTTCTTAATAGCACACCATGGGTAAGTGGTGCCCAGGTCACAATATGATTTTTTTTCTCCCTCCCCGACATCATTAGTGGCTTAGCTTGTGTCAACAGCACCCGGCGCATGGTATTTTTTAACCCTTATATGTGGGTTTGAAGTAACACCAATCACCCCACTTGAAGTAACATATCCATGTCTTGTACTATGCTAACATACACCAGGGATGGATTGGTTTACACGGTCACATCTGATGTTCTGGTGGCTGTCATGGTCCAGCAAGGGGGGTAAGCGTGAGCTGACTTTCCCTACATAGTCCTTATAAGGACTGGTACGGTCATAATTCACTCCCAGTTTCCTGGATGGATGTGTTGATGTTGTTGTTTCATGTCCCCCTGGTCCAAATACTAGACCAGGTCCATGATACCATGCCGCTCCAAAAGTACCACAAGCCCATTTCCCCCCTCACTCCACAGCTGCCTCGCAGAGGCGCCAATACAGTCAATGACATGAGCAGGAGAAGCAGGACAGGAACAAGGGCAAGAGGAATAAGTCTTTTCTTTGTCGACGGATTTCAAGCTTCTGATATGGCCACTACGAAGTCTGGCCAGTTCAGGATGGATGGGTCTTACGTTTAGCTGCATGTCTCTATTGCTTAGGCATTAAGAAGCAGTGTTCTTGGACGTCTTTTCTTCTTGGGCGCTCTGGGGTCAAACTTTGGGATTTCGGCTATTGCTGTATTTGCGCTGTTATCAAATTTTTGAAGAAACTTATGGACAATTTTTTTTAAATATTCGAGGATGGGGTCAATATGAGTTCTTTCTGAATTTGTTTGTCTCTCACAAATCAGGGTGCTTTTGTTATTTGCCTTGCAATTTTATTTTTGCTGGTTTCCAATTTGTTGATGTGTGTTTTGGCCTCTTCTCCCCTAACAGGAGATGCGTAGCTCATAATGGGTCGTATAAGGGTCTGTACAGTAAGAGCTTATTTCTCAATGAGAACTGCCAACCCCAACACATAGATAATGATGGTTTATTTACAGGTGATAGTTTAGCTATAAAAACACAAATAGTATCCATATGTCGGAGAGTTTTTATAAGGCCACTCGTACTGCTGCCTACATGCTGTGGTTGGCCGCCTACGTGCGGTGAATTGCAGGACATTTGTTAAACCGCGCGGGAGCTAAAGACAACGGATCTATTCTACTCGAAAGCTTGCCTATCTGACTCTCTCTCTCTCACCTCTTGTCCCTCAGTGACATCGAGTTACAGCGTGGGCGTCTATGCGCCATCTGGTGGTGACAGGAACAAATCCCACATATATTATTATTACTTTAAAAAGTTGCATGATTTTTATTCTCCCCCTTCATCATAAAAGGCTTAACTTGCGTAAACGGTGCTCCGGACATGGCATTTTTCGACTCCTTATTGTATTTGAATTTAAAAAGTACACTAACATATTAACGTTTTGTCGACACGGCCAGTGGTTCTGCGAGAGTAAGTGGTGCCCAGGGAATATGATTCTTTATACCCCAGTCTTCATTTGCTTAGCAAGCGTAAATGGCCCAAGAGCATGGTATTATTTTTACGCCCCCTACTCGCATTTTACCTTAAAAAATGGCATAAATGCAATGATGTTTTGCCTCCAAGTCGCCTCTAAACCTGGCAACCGGGGCATCTATGCCCATCTTGCTTCACGGTCGCTATGCCACTGACATTTCTAATTTTGTCAGTTTTTGTCTGTTGTCTGATGATGATAATGGTAATACTACGCAGTCATGCTCTATATAACCTAAAATCTTATAAAGTGCCATTTTTAAGCGAATACTACAGAAACATTGGATACCTTTATTTAGATGGTGCACATAATATGTTAAAGTAATTTGATTTTCTCAACTGATTTGTTACATTTATTTTCTACTAGCTGTTACCCGCGACTTCGTGCACGAAGAATTTGAATTATTCTTTTTTTTAATTCACGAACGTAAATGTTTTGTTGCGTTTTGAAAGGGGAAAGGAAAAGTTCTGACAGTTGATAATACTTAATTGGACGGCTGACAGGAATGTACTGTACATGTATGTTGATATAGTTATGTAAATTGTTTATCTATGATGATATACTTCTGTATACCACGTTATTTGCACGGATGTAGAGGTTGTGTGGGCTGTACACACGTGAACAGGCCACATATAGTTGCCCATGGGAAAAATATGGTTTTTCCAAATGTACGCCTGCCACTTTCAGTGTCTGGCCCTGAGCCTCGCAAATGATATTTTTACAGGGAGTTGTTACCTTTTGAACTGAGATGATAAATCCTTCGGTATTATCGGAAGGCGTGGAATTAAAACACTCTCTCTTCTCCCTATGTCAGTCATAACAGTAGCTTTCACGACGTTTGTACCTAGGTGTGTAATTTTTAACCGTCTGCCATTGCGCAGTCTCGGTATATCGAGGTTACGTATTAGGAGTACTGGCACACCGACTATCATTCTAGGCTTGTCGGAAGGTGCCCCTGACAATTCTAAGATCTTGAAGAGCTCTACAGTATATGATGTTCCTTGTTAATGCCCTTTACCGTATCTACAGATGGATATTCTGTAATACCTCACTGTGAAAGTTAAACAAAACATCGAGAGAATAATTCACTAACGTCATTGGATAACCGCATTAAAAGCTGCAAATGCTACGACAACGGGAAACCCGAAGTGTAAAGTCTCCTTTGTTGTTAATGGTCAAAGAAAGCAATATTTTCTGATATTAACTTTAACACTGGCAAAAGCCTGGGCGCGAAACAATAATTTGGCTTGAATTTATTTACTTATAAGAATAAAAAGACTTGTTAGAAATTACGTTAAAAATATTTTTAAACCTTTATAGCAATCGGAAAAAATATTTCATCGCAATGGCATTAATAGCATTAAAAAGATCATTTTCTGGTCTTTAAAATGGTATAAAAATAATTGTTGTCTAATAAAGATTTCAGAAGTTATTGGCAAAAAACGTCTAAGCATTAGGCTTAAAAGCGGCTAATGTTCGTTATTTAATTAAATATCTTAATAACTAATTAACTCTGAAAGTTGAAAATAGCACCTTGTGCGTAAATTTCATGTCGCTAACGTTCACCGTTTAGGAGGAGTTCTTGTGATCGACCTATCGATCAACAGACAGACAGATAAATGTAATTTCTGCCTTGTTTTATAAATATTTATAAACATAAGCAAAATTTTCAGAAATAAAGATAAATTAGCTCAAAGTCTAACCGTTTCCTAGCAGCGAAGTAGGTATAAATTTGCGTTATTTCAAAATCGTCTGCACGTAAAATTTAAAAAATTAATAAAAATTGAATGAAAAATGTCACAGAAATAAAATTAATATCATTGCAAAGGTAAATTTTTATCTTTAAGACGGTATAAAAATAATTTGTATCGGACACTTTGTTCCGAAGTTACAGAGGATAAAAGGATTACGTGATAGTTGATTTAAAAAATAATTTATTTCACATGTTTTCGCATTCCTGAAGGATCACGTGACAGTAGAATGAAAAATAAAAATCTTCATCGCGAATCGCGGAGTCAATGGGCTTTCTTTGTTAACTATTTTTAATCTGTAGTCAAAAATAATTAATTTAACGTGATTTCACCTAGCCTATGTCCGTTCTCGGGTTTCAAGCTACAACTCTGCCAATTTTCATCCAAATCGGTTTTGTGGTTTGGTCGTGAAAGCTTAACAAACAGACAGACAGATAGACAGACAGACAGACACACTTTCGCATTTATTATATTACTAGCTGTTACCCGCGACTTCGTGCGCGAAGAATTTGAATTAATCTTTTTTTTTAATTCACGAATGTAAATGTTTTGTTGCATTTTGAAAGGGGAAAGGAAAAGTTCTGACGGAGATAATACTTAATTGGACGGCTGACAGGAGTGTACTGTACATGTATGCTGATACTTATGCAAATTGTTTATCTATTCTTATATACTTTTGTATATAACATTATTTACACGGATGTAGAGGTTGTGTGGGCTGAACACACGTGAACACGCCATGTATAGTTGCCCATGCGAAAAATATGGTTTTTCCATATGTACATCTGCCACTTTCAGTATCTGGCCCTGAGCCTGGCAAATGACATATTGAAAGGGATTTGTTACCTTCTGAACTGAGATGATAAATCCTTCGGCATTATCGGAAGGCGTGGAATTAAAATACTCTCTCTTCTCCCTATATCAGTCATAACAATAGCTTTCATAACGTTTGGACCTTGGTGTGTAATTTGCGACCGTGTGCCATTGCGCAGTCTCGGTATATCGAGGTTGCGTATTAGTAGTACTGGCACAGCGGCATTCAATCTCGGCTTGTCGGAAGGTGCCCTGACAATTCTAAGATGTTGAAGAGCTCTACAGTATATGATGTTCCTTGTTAATGCCCATTACCGTATCTACAGATGGATGTTTTGTAATACCTCATTGTGAAATTTAAACAAAACATCAAGAGAATAATTCACTAACGTCATTGGATCACTGTGTAACCGCATTAAAAGCTGCAAATGCAAGGACAACAGGAAACCGGAAGTGTAAAGTCTCCTTTGTTGTTAATGGTCAAAGAAAGCAATATTTTCTTATATTAACTTTAACACTGGCAGAAGCCCGCGCGCGAAAGAGTAATTTCGTTTGAATTTATTTCTATAAGAATAAAAAGACTTGTTAGAAATTACGTTACAAAAATATTTTTAAACCTTACAAACAATCAGAGAAAACATTTCATCGCAATGTAATTAATAGCATTAAAAAGATCATTTTCTGGTCTTTAAAATGGCATAAAAATAATTGTTGTCTAATAAAGATTTCGGAAGTTATTGGCAAAAAACGTCTAAGCAATAGGCTTAAAAGCGGCTAATGTTCGTTATTTAATTAAATATCTTAATAACTAATTAACTCTGAAAGTTGAAAATTGCACCTTGTGTGTAAATTTCATGTCGCTACCGTTCACCGTTTAGGAGGAGTTCTTGTGAACGACCGATCGACCGGCAGACAGACAGATACATGTAATTTCTGCCTTGTTTTATAGATATTTATAAACATAAGCAAAACTTTCAGAAACAAAGATAAATTAGTTCAAAGTCTAACCGTTTCCTAGCAGCGAAGTAGGTATAAATTTGCGTTATTTCAAAATCGTCTGCACGTAAAATTTAAAAAATTAATAAAAATTGAATGAAAAATGTCACAGAAATAAAATTGGTATCATTGAAAAGGTAGAATTTTTATCTTTAAGATGGTATAAAAATTATTTGTATCGGATAATTTGTTCCGAAGTTACAGCGGAAAAAGGATTACGTGATAGTTGATTTAAAAAATAATTTATTTCACATG
>BGPR01003749.1:0-19399 GCA_013235015.1 Araneus ventricosus
ATCTCCTTTATTGGAATTGAAATTCCTGGTTTTAATTTGGGCCAAAACGAATTAGTTATCGATTGTGACTCAAGGTTATGAAGGTGGAAAATTTCCCCTGATTGTTGTTTCTCTTTGATGGCGTCCTCGAATCCTGTTTTGATGGAAATCGTGATGCTTTGAAATGAACACATTTATCCACGAGGTCGTGAAATCAGGTAATTGGACTGCCTAGTATAAGAAAACTCCACAGAGGCAGAAGGACTGCTTTGATCTCAGAGCTGATAGATTAGTGAAAATGTAATTAATACAGTTTTGGTAATCCAAATAACTCTAAAAGAGCTTAAAAAATTGTTTTTCCTTTCCATTTTCAGTCTAACAGTGAAATTCGAATTATTTAAGTGTAATCCTATACGGATACGAGAGTCTTTTATTAGCAAATTCGTTAAGCCTTTCTTACTTATACTGTACCAAGATACGTTAAGGTATCCGACTGTGTTCGGAGACGTTTTTCTGAAAAATTACTTTATATATATTTTTAAATGTTATTTTTCAACTGCATATCTTTTAAGACTATGAAAATATTGTAAAATTAAGCTTTCAAAATAATATTTTTTAAAAAAAAACTGAGAAATTTGAAGAAAAATGACTAAAATATTTGCCTTACGCTAACAGTCATGGACAAAATCATATTCAAAATATACATAAATCCTTGTAGGAGTACAATTTTATGACAGTTATTTGTGTTATGCTATAAAATCTTTCTTGTACTTTAAAATAGATTGAAGATATATCTGAAGATAGTTACTAAACTGGTAATTTTTCGTAAAAATTGTTTTCGTTTATATTTAAACACTTAAAAATATTACTTGATTTTAAAATTGACCTTAGTTTTAAGAAGGACACATCAAGCATATTACAGAAAACAATCTCAGGAAATTTCATATCAATATTTGAATAATTTTTTGAGAAATCATTGTTACGGTCGACAGTTTTCCTCAAAAATATCATTTCTCAGAAAACGCCTTTTAAGTTTTCATGCAACTTAAAATAATGCTTACAGTTCGGTAATAAAACAGCTGTAACTCCATTTGTAATTCACTTAAAGTAAAAAGTGAGACAGTTTTAGAAAGCTGATTAAACCGGCTACACAATTAAGTCATAAAATGTTTTTTGGTAATTTCATCAAAAACGACGATTTTAAACCAGTCGGATACTTTAAGGGATAAATTAAGAATAAATACTAATTTAAACTGGAAAAGATTAATATTATAAAAATAATGGATGAATTAGAAATCAAAACGCTCATATAATGCAGCATCGGGAGTGATCTAATGGATATTAAATATGATAGAGACAGCTACTAGACTCTATTAAGGACGTTCATGCAGACAACGAAGAGAATAGTGGAAGGCTACTAAAAGAACATGGGTTAAATATCTATCACGAATTTGAAGTTAAAATTAATTTGTTAAGGGAACCATGAATATCAATTTATACACAAGATATTCAATTGAAATTATATTCTCGGCGAACAAGCTGGTTGCTGAAGGCGGCTAGTAATTATATATATGCTTAGTGTACCAGTTGGTTCAACTGTCGTTTCGCTGACTCATTAGAAATGTATTCCTATAACGAAATGAGTATGTCTCCTATTTGCACTCATTATATGTCGCAATGACTTATATGTGATCTTGTTTTGATGGAAATCGTGATGCTTTGAAATGGACACATTTACCACGAGATCGTGAAATCAGGTAATTGGACTGCATAGTATGAAAGGACTCCACGGAGGCAGAAGGACTACTCTGATCTCGGAGCTGATAGATTAGTAAAGAATTGATTTATGCAATCTTGGTAATCCAAATAACATTAAACAAGCTTAAAAAATTGTTACTCTTTCCATTTTCAGTCACGCAGGGTAGTCTGAAGTAGCTAAATGCAAGTGTTTATAGATACGAGAGTCTTTTATTAGCAACTTCATTAAGCCTTTCTTACTTACACTGTACGAAGATATGTTAAAAGATAGATTAAGATATACATACTAATTAAAACTCGAAAAGATAAAAATAAAAAAAATAATGGATGGTATAGAAATAAAAACCTTTATATACTCCAACAGTGGGAAAGATACAATTGATATATATAATTATATATTTGCTTATTGCACCAGTTGGTACAATTACCGTTTCACTGACTCATTAGAAATGTATTCCTAAAAAGAAATGAGTATGTCTCCTATTCTTTCTGCAGATATATTTACACTCATAATATGTCGCAATGATTTATATGTGATCTTATTTCGATGGAAATCGTAATGCTTTGAAATGGACACATTTATCCACGAGATCGTGAAATCGGCTAATTGGACTGCCCAGTATGAATGGACTCCACGAAGGCAGAAGGACTACTGATCTCAGAGCTGATAGATTATTAAAGATTTGTTATATGCAGTTTTGGTAATCCAAATAACATTAAACAAGCTTAAAAAATTGTTACTCTTTCCATTTTCAGTCACTCAGGATAGTCTAAAGTAGTTAAGTGTAAGTCTTTACAGATACGAGAGTCTTTTTAGTAACATATTAATTAACCCTTTCTTACGTATGCTGTACAGACACATTTACAGAGTAAGATGTAGATACTAATAGAAACCGAAACAGAAGATTAAAATTACAAAAAGAATGGATAGATTTGCAATTTAAACATTCAGATACTTGAACAGTGAAAGAAATCTAATGTAAATCTCTTTATACTTAAAGGAAAATATAATTATATATTTGTTTTGTGTACACCAGCTCGTAGAACAACTGTATCGGAGACTAATTAGAAATATACTCCCGAAATGAAATTAATCCGTTAGCAGATATATTTACTCCCATTGCATATTGCAAACTCAGATTTGTGATCGTTAGTTTTATTGCTAATTAGTTTTCGTTTTTTAAATGCTGTTTTCTGGAGAAGAATCATTTATTTGACTCCTACTGCGCCAAACTAAATAGCAAAAGTCTATCAAGTTGAAATGATATTACAACGGCATGGTAACCAATGCTGTAAATCTTTCAATCTGTACACCCAATTGTAATGCAGCATTTATAATTTTCTTTGCACACAAGTTAAAGAGGACAATGATCTATGAAATAAATTAAAATCTAAGGAAAAATTGAAATGCAAGTTAAATAGGGGTAAAAATATGTGTAAATGGTCATTTTTCAATTTATTCACAGCTTAATTATTCTAAAAACACCTGTATATTTAAAAGTATTTCACGAATAACAAATATTTAATTTCATTTCATTGATTATACTATTTTAAACATGTGCTGAAAATTTCAAGTGAATATCTCTATTAGATTTCGAGATATCATGTTAACGGTGGAGAAATTTTCTGAAAAACAAAGTCCTGAGAAATCTGCACTTAGATTTCCTTCCGGTTGGTTTTGCTTCAAACAAAGTATTTTATAATCATTATAACTTTTTTCGATTTCACTTAGAAACAAAATGGGAACGGATTTGGATAGACGACAGTCCGGAATAAAAGAAAAGTCTAAAAATGATTTTCGCCAAAGTGGTCAAAAATCAGTGTTTTCAACGTAGGCGGCCACCTTAAAGAAGTCCAGATTTGTACAAAAGGTTTGAGTGCGGTTGATTTGCGATTTCATTGCTAATCAAGAAAGACAAAAGGTAACATGACAGGTGTTCGAAAGGCGCAGAAGATCTTATCCTCCAAAAACTGGAAAAGATATTATGTGATTGATTCGTGTTTCTATTCAAATATCGCTATTTCAATGGGTACAATTGCGACCTTTCCGCTTATATTCTAAAAGCTATCAAGTCCTTTTCTAATTTATTAAATTTTTGCCATATGGAGACTCATAAATCTTGACGTATCATGTTATATTGGTACGAGATGGCAAGGTTATTGTACGTTTTCCTGTTTCCAATTAATCAAATCCATATGGAGATCTTAACTTGAAAATACAGCGTAATGTCGAAAATTCGAATTAATTGCATTGTTTCAAGTGGTGTTAATTAAATAAGTTAGTTTAAATTCCTGCTTTAAAGCTGTATGAGGGCTATTTTGGACGAACTCATAATTCTTAACCATGGCCAGGCGAGAGGACCACATCTCAGCTGATACCATTCTCTCCAAAGTTCCACACCTTACAGAGGAAGGACATATGAAACCGATGTGTTGGACGGTGGAATGAAATTTCGGTGTAAACGGGTCTCGAGCCCAGAAATTGTCTCCAGGCCTCCGTGGTCCTGCTTCAGTATCAGATAATCAAGGATTTGCTATTTTATTTCGGATTCTGTGTGTATTCGCCTGAATGCTGGTGTTTTAAACATTTTCAATGCAGGTCCAGTCTAAACAAGCATATTTGTATCAATATTTGCCTACATTGATTTTTACTTTTCTGTTATAGTATTTATTCTTCATAATTTATGCGCTTTCAATGTAAGAAAGACATAGGGAAGAATATGAAAAGTCATTTAATTCCATGCAGTATTTTTACTGTTTCGGCTAACTAATATTTCATTAGAGTATTTAAATACAAATGAAGAAAACTCCAGACATTTTACATTTAATCATTCGTCCGTTGCAACTATTTTTATTATTTATATGATACTATCTTTATTTTTAAGTTACAATCATATAGCAGGGTTTTTTTCAAATATCTGAATCAGATTCCAAATTATTGTGGAAAAAGAGATTACATAACGGAAAATGATAAGAACATGTTGTATTTCTAAAATTTCTCTCTTAAAACATATAACATATTCATAAACCACCACACAAAGATAAGCAATTCCCGGAAAGCAATACCAAATATTTTTTTTTTTTTGGCTCTAAATTAAATTTTGTAAACCTGCCAAGAAAAAATTTCTATTAAACTAAATTCCCAGAAAAAAGAATAAAAAAGACATTACAAAGTAACAAATTTATATTTCCTTTCTGAATAAAACAGGATCGATGGATATATAAAAGTTTTGAATTCCTCCGAATCTGCATCGAATATTTCAAAGTTACTACCAAAAGAAAAATGTTTTCAATATTTGCCGATATTCCTTATCCATTTTTAGATCTTTTTTGTAATATTTATTCAGATTATTTTTTGTGACTCCTGATTGCTTTCTATTTAAAACCCTATACTGATTAAACATTACGCAAAGAAATATTATCACATTGCGTGTAACATATTTATTATCAGAGTGGAAAAATACATGATTTCGAAATTATAAATGGAGATAGAGAAAATTCGAAACTATTAAAATTTTATAATTCGTTCATTGCATCTGTTTAATACATATATATATTGCAATGACTTTCTGTTTGATAAACTACAAACCTGCAACAGAGGTTTAAATATATGAAACTGATTCCAAGTTGCTGGGAAATAATAGCATGACAAAGCAAATATTTTATTTCTAATATTTGTGCTTTATACCATATGCTCATAAACCACCACACAAAGATAAGCAATTCTCAAAATGCAACGAAGAACTTTTATTTTCGTTTTGATTTAAACTTTTTCAAACCTGCCATAAAAAAGTTCCAGGAAACTGAATTCCCAGAAAATGAATAAAAAAAGACATTACAAAGTAACAAATTTATATTTCCTTTCTGAATAAAACAGGATCGATGGATATATAAAAGTCTAGAATTCCTTCAAATCTGCATCGAACATTTTCCGGATTCCATGATAAGACGTGGAACTTTCTGAAAATTCTCCAAGGTACCGGCAAAACATCCAACACAACTTCAATTTCATATTCAAAAAAGGGGAACGTGTATGTGCTTATTTTTTGCTTCCACCGAAACTTCTGATCGATGTGGTTTCAGACGACAGAAAAAAAGCATGAAAAAATGTTTTTGCGCTGGAAAAGGGAGGTTACAAATTGCACTTCATCGCAAAAAACTGTTGTTACAAATATGAAACCCATTTTATTGGATACACACACAGAAGCCCCATCCAACATATGCATAACAAGTTCTTGCGTTTTTCTGCAAGCTCCCGTGCAGGCTTGGATATATGAATATTGTATTGTTAGTCTGCTGTCATTATGGGGTCGTGTTGTCTATAAAGTAAAGGAGAAACATTTGGCTGTCTAAAAAAGTGCTGTACTTTTCCTAAGGGGGTTAGGTAAAAATCCCCCGAAGAACACTGGTAAGAGTAGTTTTGCGAATTTATACATGTTTTAGTTTAAGGTTATGAGTGTTTTTTCTGAAAATTCGGTATTCTAAGTAAGACATATATTTTTGATTCGTAAAAAATACCGTGCGATACAACATACCGTACGATATTGCACTATATTATATAGTGTTATATGATATTACGAACATTGTACAACATATTTGTACTACTGGAGGTTATACCATTACATGTTACATGAAACAAAGAGCTGTTTGTTTCCTAAAACAATGCTACTTGTAACGAGACATCGTACGACGCTTATTTGCATTATAATACAGTATTATACGATATTTTGAACATTGTACAATATATTTGTACTACTGGAGGTTATATCATTACATGTTACATGAAACAAAGAGCTGTTGGGTTCCTAAGAAATGCCGTTTAAAACGAGACATTGCACAATATTGTGACAAAATCGTCTTGTGGTTGTACGTGAATGCAGTCCAATAAGCAGGATTACAAAAATAAAGCTCTTTATTTTACAGGTATTCTAAGTAAAGAAACGTAACACAAGTATTAAAACAGCACTTGTAAAAATTCACAACATAGATTACCATTAAATCTCAACACAGCGCTCAAAGGTTTCTTATTAGCTCACTAGCTTGCTTGTAGATCAAGATCCAACTGACTCTTCTTGGCTTGAGAGCTTGCCTTTATACTTTTCAACAGGAAGTGACTTCATTATGTAGGCAGTGACGTAATCCCTAGAAAGTTCATGAAACCAGTAGAAATAGGTGAAAAGCTCGAGGTCCTACTAGAAGATTCCCTTTATGGCCAAAGTCGCCAACTTTGCCGCCAAGTCGCCAAAATGGTAGCCAAATTTATCGCCAAGTTTATCGCCAAGATTAGCATATCAGGGAAACAACTTTATAGCTGTGTAACAATATGTACATTATTATACGATATTTTGAGCATTGTATATATACTATTGTACTACTAGAGGTTATATCATTACATGTTGCATGAAACAAAGAAATGTTTGGTTCCAAAAAAATGCCGTTTGTAACGAGACATCGTACGACATTGCACAATACGTACATTATTATACGATATTTTGAACATTGTACAATATATTTGTACTACTGGAGGTAATGCATTACGTGATACCAAACGAAGAACTAGTGCAAAAATACGGTTACAAATTGCGTTCCATCACAAAAAGGTGCTACTGGAAGTATGAAAGGGATATTCATATATGTATAACAATTTCTTACTTTTTTGCAAGCTCCTAATGCATATTATAATTTACGGCATTTTTATGAATATTGTGTTGTTAGTTAACTGTCGTTATGGGTTGTCTAAAATGCAAAGGAGAAATATTTGGCTGGCTAAAATGGGTTGTGTTTTTCCTAAGGAAGCAGGTACAAATCCTTCAAGAAACGCTGGTAAGAAGTTTTTTGCAAATTTAAACGTTGTAGTTAAAGGTTATAGTATAGTTACTATAAACGAGAGTAACTTTCGCACAACATAACTATTAAACTTTAAAAATAGCATATTGTGCCATTCTGTGTTATCCGAAACTAAAAATTTGCACAAAAACGGGGTTAGGTACCAATAGTTATTGGAAAAAAGACCTGTTCTTGTATTTTACTGATTAATAGAAGTATCGTTGCTAAAGTAGTTTTCATCCAAAGTATAAAATCTTAATATCTAATCTTCTCGTCATCATTATAACGTTTCAGGACATAAAGCATCTTGCTTAGTACGTATTAAATAATGACGTTATAACTACTAAGCGCATTAACCGAGGTTGCTTATTTTTTGGCAGGACATATTAATGTCCCGAGTTTTCATAATATTGCCATAACATCTGCTCTTTACTTTTTGTTAAGAAAAATCTGCAGCTCTACTTTTGCTTTAGAAATTCCACATCGTTCGATTTTTAAATTTATATAATTTAAATATTTTGTAAAAAAAATCTAAAGTAATTATTTTTTATTTTTAAAAGTTACATTGTTACGCATTGCACCTGAATTTTTTATTAATCTTGAAAGGCTTGAGAATAATAATAATGTGAAACGAAGTTTTTAGGTATCCAATGCAATGTTGTATGTGAAACGAAATATTAACCTTTCGAAAAAGAATGAGTCATCCATTAAGGAGGTAAAAGAAAGTCATATGTAGAGCGATTAATTAATTAACTGTCGACGCAAAACGGAGTAGAATTGCAGCGTGACTTTGATTGATTTTTGCAGAAATGCTTCGCCTTAATTTTGAAATTAAAATGAAACGTTTATAATTAAGTGTCGCCAAATTTGGACCGGCTCCTAAAATTGACTGATATCAGAAATTCAATTCTACCAAATATTATTTGTCATAAAATAGGCAAATTGTGCTGTAGTAAAGATGGAAATGTGGTAAACTTAGGTGGCACAGCACGTTGCCCGATATTGTATAATATTATTCTATATTATATAATATTGTGCAATATTAAACAATATTGTGAATATTGTGCAATATCGTACAATATTGTGCAATATCGTACAATATTGTGCAATATCATTGTTCTACTGGGGTATTAAATCATTTTTGAGAGAAAGCGCTACGAACTTACAGTTAGAGAAAAGTTATCTGAGGAAAAATAAACTTCGAAAAAAAATCTGGTACTACTTTTTTATTAAAATTACTTCTCTGTCGTACATTAAAAAAATTTCATGTGGTTCAACTTAGGCAACTTTCCCCTACATTATGTATAATAATCTCTTCAGCCCAGCTGAGGTTGAGCCTCATACTTTATCACTCTAAAATCACAATTTCTTCTATCTCGGAGGTTTTTTCATGCATTCTCAATTACCCTTCCACTATCCTTCCATCCCATTGTCTTCTTTGGAATCTATTGTAATGGTAGCATTGTTATCGCTTCTTCGAATTTACGGGGTAATAAAATGTGGGTATTTGTGTCTCTTTCTGCCGTTAGAGCTTCATTCAATCCAGCTTTTGGTTCTTCACATTTATTTTTTAGAATTAGCTTAAATCGGCGCAAAACGATTCCATGACTGAATTACTATAAAGAAATGAAAAAATTGTGATTCCTATAAAAGAAAAAAACTGTTTTAAACCATTTTTTAATTAAACAAATATTATTCATCTTGTCTTGGTAATAAATACAGACATGTTGCAATTAAAGTTCGCCTGTTTGGAAGGCTCTAGAGACGTTTCTGTGGCTTCAAACGAAAGAAAATATCACTAAAATGATGCCTAACTTAGGCGTCCTATGAAACAAGAAAAGGTGGTATGAAAGTGATACATCTTTTGCATGAAAACGGTTTTTTGAACGAAAAAGGACTTGATGTTCAAAACTGAATTTCGGCAGCCATTTTATTAAAATTAAATAAATATAAATACAAAATATTAAATAAATCATCAAATGAACTACTGTAAAAATTAAATTAACCGTCAGTTCCTATTATCTATCATCGTCTAAAAATATGCATCTATAAGAGACGGAACATCGTCGGGAAGAACGCTGTTCCTCAAAGAACAGAAGGAGATGACATATTGTTTCAAAAAGTTAGTGTGAAAGCGATGCAGTTTTTGCTTGAAAATGGTTTTTTGAACGAATTCCTTTGAATGGCTGCCGAAATTCAGTTAGGAACATCATTTTAGTAAAAAATAAATAAATATAAATGGAAAATATTAAATAAATCCTCAAATGAGCTACCGTGAAAAAAGATTCTCCGTCAGTTTCTATTACCTGTCATCGTCTAAAAATATGCTTATCTAAGAGAAGGAACATCTTCGGAAAGAGAAAGCTGTTCCTCAAAGATCAGAAGGAGATAACTATTGTTTCAAAAAAGTTAGTGCGAAAGCGATGCACTATTTGCTTGAAAACGGTTTTTGAACGAAAAAGGGTTTGGCTGCGGAAATTCAGTTTGGAACACCATTTTAGTAAAATTAAATAAATAAATATAAATAAAAAATATTAAATAAATCCTCAAATGAGCTACTGTAAAATCTTAGATTAACTGTCAGTTCCTATTATCTATCATCGTCTTAAAATATGCATATATAAGAGACGGAACATCGTCGGGAAGAAAGCTTGTTCCTCAAAGAATAGAAGTAGATGAAAGTGCGGGCAAATATTATAATCTGGCTTGTTGTTTCATGGGGTAAGTTTTTGATTTTACCTTATGAAAGCTTATTAATTAAGCTTGATGGCTAATATTTTGTTAGGCTTATTAGCGTTTTGAATGTTATTCCCTTTTTCTTTTGATATTTGTTCTTGTGGATTTGCTACCTGGTTTCTCTGTTTGGGGAATTCGGGCTATGAGAAGCTCTGTATTAACCTTAAAGGCTTGATTCTTACAGAAAATTCCCAAATATTCTTTTGAATCCATTTCGAATAGTTCTTAGCCCTTGAAAAAGTGAACTAGAATGGATTCCTAGTTTTGTTGTTTGCTTTTCGTTTACTTCAAATTACTCTGGGATTGCTTGTATGACCTTCCTTTTTTTAATTTTGGCTTTATTGGTATATTTGTCAACGTAGATGACAGATGGTTTCAAATTAACATAGGCTTATACTGGAATATGAACAAAAAAGAAGAAACATAAAAGGTATACACAATGCATCTTGTGCGCGCAAACGCAGAAGCTTCCAGGAATGCAATGACAAAAATACAATATTAACTAACAGAATAAAAAACCATCAAACGACAAAAAATCAGAGATTAATAGATGCAAAAACACAATAAAATTGAATAAATAAAATTGAAAAAAGAAGAAGAATCCGAACGGAGAACTTTATCAAAAGTCACTCTCCATTGGTTTCTAAATTTTAGAATAGCGATAATTTTCTGTAGAGGGAAAAACTATAAAGTCAAAATTTTAAATTCCTCTGTGACCAGAATTTATCCCATAGAATGATAGAAATAGGAAAAACCTTCCTCAAAAATACCTACAAAAACGCGAATAATTTTTGCATTATGTGTAAATTCCACTTTAAGAAGATTATTGTTAATGAAAATAATTCAAACGAAATGTATCAACTAAATCATTTCAGTAAAAAAAGAATTGGATAAAAGGATGCTAAAAATGCCCTTGCTAAAAAATTAAAATTAAGACAAGATTACCTTTTTCCAACTAGAATATTCCACAAAAATTAATTAAAATTCAGATATGTTACCTGTGGTACTGTCAGTTACAATTTTTATTTTGGACGTTGCTGCATTTTCGCCCCATTCCGTTTAATACAAAGTTCAATGGTTTTCAAATTTTTATGTTAAATTAATCATCTTATCCTTTATTTTTTTCATTATCTTGTATATAGGTTCATGGTATTACAATATATTTCTGTACATTACCTACTCTTATATAAAAGCTTATATTGATCGTTTTGTAAAATTAAATCTAATATGTATGTATTCTTCACTTATAAGGAATTTTATTTTCATTTTCATCCCAAACCAGAAGTGAAATCCCGTTTCTGTACATACATATTAAGAGATTTCCGTTATTCGTCTATTCCGTATTCCGTCTATCCTGGTCGGGACGTTGACGATTAATCGAAGTTTTTCTGTATTCAATTTTGCTTGAGTAATAAAAAATCTTCACTTATAAGGGATTTTATTTTCATTTTCGTCCCAAACCAGAAGTGAAATCCCATTTCTGTACATACGTATTAAGAGATTTCCGTTATTCGTCTATTCGGTATTCCGTCTGTCCTGGTCGGGACGTTGACGATTAATCGAAGTTTTTCTGTATTCAATTTTGTTTGAGTAATAAAAAAATCTTCACTAATAAGTGGATTTTATTTTCATTTTCGTCCCAAACCAGAAGTCAAATCCATTTCGTTAGCCGTATTAAGAGATTGTCTGCATTCCTGCTATCGGTATTGTCTAATCCTGGCCAGGACAGAGACGATTAATCGAAGTTTTTCTTGTATTCAATTTGCTATATAAAAAATTCTTACTTATAAGATTTTATTTTCATTTTCGTCCTCAAACCAAGTAATCTCATTTCTGCTACTACGTATTAAGAGAGATTTCACGTTATTGTCTATTCGGTATGTTCCGTCTGTCCTAGGTCGGGACGTTGACGATTAATCGAAGTTTTTCTGTATTCATTTTCGCTTGAGTACAAAAAAAATCTTTCACTATAGAGGGATTTTATTTTCATTTTCGTCCGTGCCAAACAGTGAAATCCCATTTCGTACATACGGTATAAGAGATTTCGTTATTCGTCTATTCGAATCGTCTGTCTAGTCGGACGTTGACGATTAATCAGAAGTTTTCTGTATAATTTTGCTTGATAATAAAAAAAATCTTCACTTTAGTAAAGGGATTTCTATTTTTCATTTTCGTCCAAACCAGAGTAAATCCGTATTCTGTACATACGTATTAAGAGATTTCCGTTATTCTGCCTATTCATTATTCCGTCCTAGTCTGGTTGGGACGTTGATTACTGAGAGTTTTCTGTATTCAATTTTGCTTGAGTAATAAAAATTCTTCTACTTATAAGGGATTTTATTTTCATTTTCGTCTCAACTGTAGCGAAACCATTAAGTGAAGGATAGATTAAGAATTTGAAATTATTTCGTATTTTTTCCACTTGTTGATCAAGAGACTTACGATTAATAAGTCTTGACTAATTTTGTTTGAGAATTAAAACTTTTTATATAGGATTTTGTTACATTTTCGTCCCAAACTGAAGTTCAAATCCATAAATTGTAGCATAGTATGGTGAATTTGTATCGTCAACAGTATTGTCTGTCTATCGGACGTTAGATTAATCGAAGTTTTCTGTTCGCCAATTTTGCTTGAGTAATAAAAAATTGCATATAAGGATTTTATTTTCATTTTCATCCCAAACCAGAAGTGAAATCCTGCTCTCATACGTATTAAGAGATTTCCGTTATTCCTCTATTCGTATTCCGTCTATCCTGGTCGGACGTTGACGATTAATCGAAGTTTTTTCTGTATTCAATTTTGCTTGAGTAATAAAAATCTTCACTTATAAGGATTTTATTTTCATTTTCGTCCCCAAACCAGTGAAATCCATTTCTGCACATACGTATTAAGAGATTTCGTTATTCCTCTATTGGTATTCCGTCTGTCCTGGTCGGGACGTTGACGATTAATCGAAGTTTTCTGTTCAATTTGCTTCAGTAATAAAAAAAAACTACAAAAATCGCCTTAGTTCGGAACAGTTGTCGCCTCTTGACGAAAATTATATCTTTTCCGGTTTTCACAAGAGCATGCGCAAAGATGCTCTATAATAATCAGTGCATATCTTACGATATTATAGATATCCAAAAATATCGTGGCAACATTGTGTATATATCATTAAAAATCTGTGCCTGATTAGTGCTATAAGGCTCTACCAAAAGTAGGGTGAGTGATAAAAATTGTACAGCAGTAGGCCTCATGGAAACTGCTGCAATCCTTGAAATAGTCCCCATCGTACACTACGCACCTCTGACAACGCCACTGGTACACCTGCTGGTACAGGTTTCACCCGTGCACAATCTTAAATGTGCTAAAATCTGTATATATTCGACCTTTAGATCAATTTTGGAGTTTGGGGAATAGAAAAAAAGTCGGGTGTGGCAGGTTTTGGGGAATATGAGTGGTGAAAGTTCAGTGACCCCTGTTGAGCCACACAAACCCACGTACATAAGTGCGTCGTGCGGAAAGAAACCGAAGTATGTTAGCGAGTCATTCTCAGCCCTCGAGGTAGGTCACCACTAAACAACAGAACCCAAACCAACCGGGGCACCAGAATAGCAATCGACGTGGCGTTTTTTTCCTACCAGTTTCCTAAGGATGCTGTTCACTCGACAGCATCCTGTTGGTTAATTTTCGAATATCCGCTGAAGACAGTTCACGTACTCATCTTGTCCGTATTCTCTGGTGATGAGCCACTCACCGATGCGCCCATCACCAAAATTGTTAAACCAATCGCGTGCACAGATTTCAAGGTCACTGGTGTCATCTCCATACACCTTCTTCATGCATGATTTCTGCTTTGCTGATATTACATTGTGCAGGAATTTTAATTAATTCTCTGCTCCATGACTCGCCACAAAAACACGCGCCACAAACAGTCGATAATAAATATCAAGACCCAGGGCGCATGAAAGCCAGACAACTACTACTGGTCTGAATATATAATATTAAGCACCAGTGCATAGGATTTCAAGGTCACGTGTGTCATCTCCGTTACCTTCCTTCAGTACATTGCTGACTTTCTGCTTGCTGATTTATCCACTGTAGCAATTTTTTAATTATGCTGCTGCCATGACTCGCCACAAAAACACTGAGCAGACAGTCGAAATTCTAATTTCAAGACCCACGGCGTATGAAACCACGTCACTACTATTAACTGAATATAATATTAACCACGCAGTCAAGTTTCAAGGTCACGGTAATCATCTCCAGTACACTCTTCTTTCAGCATTGACATGACTTTCAACCGTGTTTCATCCATTGTCAGGAATTTTAATTACTCTCTGCTCCGATACGCCACAAAAACACTGAGCGACAACAAGTCATAAAAATTTACGACCCACAGGCGCAGCTGAAACCAATCGCAACATATAACTGAATGTAATATTAAACCACGCGTGCACAGATTTCCAGATCACGGTGTCATCTCCGTACACCTTCTTATGGCATTGCATGACTTTCGCTTCGTGATTTATCCACTTGTGAGGAATTTTTAATTAATTCCTCTGCCTCATGACTCGCCACAAAACACTGAGCAGACAACAGTCGATGCATTACAAATTCACTGAATTTACAGGATGACCCACACACTAGCATAACTGAATATTAGGGAACACGACGAAAGTGTCACTGATAACGGGTTGTTCCCATTGATTTCGGGGTGTTCACCTTGCGACAAGCACCTTGTATTTAGTGTTCTTGAAAACCTCGTGAGCTCGGCTCTACGGGCTTTTCTCAAGAGAGATCTTTTAATTATAACAACCCTGTATAAGGGAATTTCTATGCATAGTATGATAATTTTTAAATTATTTGCTATTTCCTATACAATATGTTGAGTGGATTTTAACGGTGTCAAAATGAATATTTCAAAATTTTTATTAAGCAACATAACTTTTCTCAACGATTAATTTCGAACTGTGCATAAGATGAGAGAATTTCATATCTGAATGTTTGACAATAGAGTGCAAATCAACATATTTGCTTGAAAGCGTATATTTTAAAAAATTATACTGCCATTTTGGTTTGTTTCTATTGAAGAGATATTTTAATTGGGAGAAGATATGATAATCATTTTCCATAAAATGATCATATATCTTTACTTCTTATTTTAGATGTCTTATCTAATAAGTTTAAAATTGTCAGTAGTACTTCGATAACAGTCACCGTCGGTGTTCGGACAGAGCTGTATTGATAACAAAAAATATCTTAATACACCTCCACAGTAACATTGGGACGAAAATATAAAATCCTTAGAAATTGAATAATACATAACCGTATTAATTTTTGCACAATGGACAATATTGATTTACAAAATCGTCCCACATGACAGTGAGTAGTCGTGTGGAAACGCTCATCCAACATCGGATTATGGAGGAATGAAAGTTAATTATTCATAAATGTGCAGAGAAAGCAGGTAACTCAATGTAATCCGGAACAATACCTCTTATATGGATTAGCAACACTACCAGCAACAATTCATGCAATAACAGTAACAGCTCTTTAAATTTCCTCCTGACTCGCACTGTGCCAATCAACTTAAGTCGCTCAGTCAGTCAACACACTATGCTGGTGATCCAAACGCGAATCCTTTTATTACCTTCCCGCTGCTGTGACGTCATATGGAAACATCAGAGAAAAATCTGGATATCGGTCCTAACCAAGCACCTCTATGTAGCACCACAAACAGAGCACAATCCACTCTCCTAGAAACAGCTTTCTGGCCTACCGCTTGGTCTAACAGCTTACTAGCTCGCACAGGGATAAACTTCCAAGACATTCTGCACTCCAAAGGCGATACCAGTCGATCACTACGCTACAGGTCGAGGTCCGAGTCACGGTCCTTCAAGTCTCCCCTGACAGGCCCACGCTTACGAGAATCATCTGGAAAGTCCGGATCTCAGCCCTAATAGAGATCAGCGAAAATAATCGATGTTTTCGGTAATTTCGATTTGGCGCAGTTGCGAAATGGTCGCTAATATCGGGATAGCAGGCCCTGGCTGCCGCCGGTCATTTCCACTAAACCCCTGTAAAACTCTCTTCCCACAGTAAGATTAACATTGCGGGAAGCGACAAGTTCGTAATGCAATATAACTTAATGCAACGGTAAAAATGTGCAGAAATGTATGTTGAAAACGAACCTGCGTTACTTTTCGCTTGTAGACGATGACTTATAGCGAGAAATTGACTGCTAGTTTAAGCCATTTGAAAATATAAGAGAAACAATTTAAGAAGAACCAGTTAATTTTGAATCGTGGTACAATAACGGCAAACAATACGATAGGTTTGATAACATACAAAATTCTACATTTGTGTTAATTATTTTTAATTTATGTAACTTAGATTTGCTGAATTCCTCATGTCAGTATTTATGCAAAATATGCATACATTCTTGCATAAATTTCATTTGAGATTTTCTACACATATAACATGTTTTAATAACTGTCTTCATCAAGTAAATATAAATTAAATAAAAAAAAAATAAACGAGAATAAACATACTGTGGATCAATACACCATTTTAGGTTAATAAAAATCTTATTTCTAAATCGTGAAGAAAGTTAAAGTTCATCGCACTAGATGCATTTCTTTCTGAGATAAACTACATATCACAATCCAGACTCATTTTTAAAAGAAATTCAGAAATCGACATATTTCGAATTTGAAGGATTCTTTCTGTCTTTATTCCTCTCAAAATTATTCAAACACAGCAAGTGTAAACAACAACATTATCAACAAACGTTAATAACTAAATAAAAGAAATCATTCTAACTCTTTTGAGACAAATCACTGAGCTTCGAGAAACATTGTTTTCCTTATAATCAAATTTTATCAGAATTGCATTTAAAAGAAATTGAATATCCACCGTATCGTCATTGCGAGTTTGGTGCTGTAAAAGAAGCGATAAAACTTTACTTAACTGTAAGAAATGAGCATCTGGATCGTTTGTTTATTTGTGAAAAAAACAGTTGAAAGAAGAATTCTTTACATTGTTTCCCTTGCTTTTATATTCTTTTCGCATGATTTAGTTTTCATCGAGTATTTTATGCACGTAAATAGACTCTACTTTCTGGAATATGAATGAAATTTAATCTTTTATTTAAGATTCTTCTTATGCATTGAATTTTGTTATATGATGGACAGATAAAACTAAGTAATAATACTGATAATATTTATTAAAAAATTGAAAATGAATCCATTTTATTTTAAAAGACATTATATAAATTAGTGTTATTAGTGTGTTCAGCTTTATCGTATAGGATTTGGTATGTAAATAAGCTAAAAAAAATTAAATTGTTTCTTTGATATATGATGACTTTTGTTTATATGTTGTTCATTTTGACACTTCATAAAATTAGAATAATAAAATAAGAATTCTTTTTACACTGAAAGTAAATCCTATAAAATTTTGAAAGAAAAAAATGTTCAATTGTAGAAAAGAATAAGCAGAAAGGTTATTAATTCAAATACAATTATTATCGAATAAATAAAATTAGAATATTATTGGTTTATACTGAAAGAAGATAGTAAATATTTTATTGGAAAGAGAAAAATGTATTTCTACTGATAAGAAATGAATAAGTAGATTATTTGTAAATTCGAAAATAGGAAGGAAATAAAATCAAAAAAATCCTTTTCTTATATACCCATAAGAAGATCTTAATATATTTATTGGAAAGTAAAATGTAGGTTTAGTTTTAAGAAATGAATAAGTAGTACTGGTTATTAATTCGAAAATATGGAAGGAAATAAAATCAAAAAATCCTTTTTCTTATATACCCAAAGAAGATAACTGCAATATATTATTGGAAGAGTAAAATGTAGGTCTAGTTTTTTAAGAAATGAATAAGTAGTATGGTTTTAATTCGAAAATATGGAAGGAAATAAAATCAAAATCCTTTCTACTAGCAAAGAAGATACTTAATATTATTATTGGAAAGTAAAATGTAGGTCTAGTTTTTAAGAAATGAATAAAATACTGTTATTAATTCGAAAATATGGAAAATAAAATAAAAAATCCTTTTTCTATATACCCAATAAGAAGATATTAATATATTATTGGAAAGTAAAATATAGGTCTAGTTTAAAAATGAATAAGTAGTAATGGTTATTAATTCAAAATATGGAAAATAAAATTAAAAATTCTTATGTAAAAGTCAGATCCTATATTTTATTGGAAAACAATTAAGCAGATCTTAATGCAAATTAAATAATCAGATGGTAATTAATTCGCCAGCAATTATTATTATTTTGCCATTATCTATTGAAAGTCTATATTTTAAAGTATATCTAGATACATTCTAAAGTAAACTACCATCTCTAATTAAAAAATTAGAAATGAATAGACATATAATACACATGTAAAATGAAAAGAGTCAGAGATTACTTGTCAACATGGTCTTTACCATCACGCAAACCTCGAACTCGAACCAGTCGTTCACTTGTCGGTTGGATAGGTATTCGTGAGCTTTATGTATTTCTACATGATAACTATTTAAAAAATTTGAAAATAATCTGCTTTTAAGATACTATTTTAAAAATTTGAAATATCTATTTTGAGATCATATTTTTAATTAAAATACTGTAGGTCACTAAAAATTTGAAAATATCATTTTGAAGATAACTATTTTAAAAATTTGAAAACATATAGAAAGAAATAGGATTGATGCATACAGCCTCCAAGGGGAAAAAATATATTTCTCTGCTATATCTATGAACCTGCCTACAGCAGAAAGTCTCTCATTATTATATAAACAAGTAGAAAATTCCTTTTTTTGTAAAATAAGCTATTCTTGATTTTCTTCTTTACTTGGTATAATAGCATTATATTCAATCTTATGTTAAACAGAAAAGTCTAATATTTAGATTTTAAATATTTTTTCTTCATTTCTTTTTTTTCTCTTCTTATTTCTTCATTTTACATAATTTGTTCTTCATGTGATTATAATTGATAATTAAGCAATAATAATTTAAATGATTTAATTATTATACTTTTTGCATGCTGGATCATCTTTAGAAAATTTTAAATCAATATTGCATATCAATTCAGCGGAAAGCAGTTTACA
>BGPR01003749.1:19424-58643 GCA_013235015.1 Araneus ventricosus
GAGTACTTCGTTCAGTTACGTATTGCTATTATACGATATTTTTGTGCAATATTTGTACCTACTGGAGTTATAATAATTACATGTTACATGAAACAAAAGAGCTGTTTGGTTCCTAAAAAGTACCGTTTGTAACGAACATCGTAGGAAACTGAACAATATTTACAAATATATTACTGGTCAAATTATACGATATTTTTGAACATTGTACAAGCTCTATTTGTATTACTGGGGGGTTATATCATTACATGTTGCATGGAAACAAAGAAGAGCTGTTTGGTTCCTAAAACCATGTGCCGCTTGTAACGAGACATCATGCGACCTTATTTGCATTATAATACCAGTATTGTGATATTTTGAACATTATTGCGATTATGTTTGTACTTTACTGGAGGTTATATCATTATATTGCGCCAAATAAGAGCTGTTTGGTTTCCTAAAAACCATGCCGCTTGTGAGACATCCGTACGACACTTATTTGCCTTACTCTTCAGTATTATACGATATTTTGTGCAATATATATTTGTACTACTGGAGGTTATATCATTACATGTTACATGAAACAAGAACTGTTTGGTTTTCCTAAGAAATCCGCCGTTTGTAACGAGACATCGGTACGGTGACTACTAATGTACATTGTTATACGATATTTTGAGCATGTACAATATATTTGTACTACTGGAGGTTATATCATTACATGTTGTTGCATGAAACAAAGAGCAATTTGGTTCCTAAAAAGATGCCGTTTGTAACGAGACATCTACGACATTGCACAATATGTACATTGTTATACGATATTTTGAACATTCTAATGATATTTGTACTACTGGAGGTTATATCATTACATGTTGCATGGAAACAAAAGGCTACCGACTTTGGTTCCTAAAAAAAATGCCGTTTGTAACGAGACATCATGAAACTACCTATATTTATAATATAAGCTGAGTATTATACGTCTTTTGAACATTTTAAATATGTTTTGTACTACTAGAGGTAATATATTGCAATGATGCAAACGAAGAACTAATTCACAAAATAAGCGGTTACAGTGCATTTCCATCACGGAGGTGTTACTGGAAGTATGAAGGGATATGTATGCTCTTAGCCTTGATATATATATATAATTACTTACTTTTTTGCTAGCTCCTAGTGCGTATTATAATTTGGCATTTTTATGAATATTGTGTTGTTAGTTAACTGTCGTTATGAGTTGTCATACAAGGAGAAATGTTGGCTGGCTAGATTGGGTTGTGTTTTTTTCCTGGAAGCAGGTACAAATCCTTCGAGAAACGCTGGTAAAGGATTTTTTTGCCAGCAAATTTAAACGTTAGCAGTTAAGGTTATAGTATAGTTACTATAAACAAGGAAGTAACTTTCCTTTAATATAACCATTATACTTTAAAATAGCATTGTGCATATCAAAGCATATCCAGTATTAAAATTTGCACAAAAAATGGGTTAAGGTACCAATGATTAATGGAAAAACCTGTTCTTGTATTTTTTACTGATTAAAAGAAATATCATTGCTAGTAGTTTTCATCAAAGTATAAAATCTTAATATCTAATCTTCTCGTCATCATTACAGCGTTTCGACATAAGGCATCTTGTAGTGCGTATTAAAATGACGTTATAAATACTAAGCATTAACTATGATTTGCTTATTTTTGGCAGGACATAATAATATCCTAGGTTTTCCTAATATTACCCTGCTTGAGAAAATAACTCATTACTTTTTGTTACAAAATCCTCTGCTTTTTTTTACTTTAGAACTACCATATCATTTGAATTTTTAAATTTATATAATTTTAAATATTTTGTAAAAATCCTAAAGTTATTGACAATTATTTTTTAAAAGTTGCATTGTTACTCATTGCGCAGAATTTTTATTAATATTGAAAGGTTTGAGAATAATAATAATAATAATAATGTGAAACGAAGTTTTCAGGTATCCGATGCAATGTCGTATGTGAGCAGAAATATTAACCTTTCGAAAAGAATGGAGTCATCCATTGAGGAGGTAAAGAGTCCTTATGTAGAGCGATTAATTAATTAACTGTCGACGCAAAACAGATGCAGAATTGCAGCGTGACTTTGATTTGATTTTTGTAGAAATGCTACGCTTTAATTTTGCAATTAAAATGAAACGTTTATAATTAAGTGTCGCCAATTTGGATCGCCCTTCACAAAATGGACCAATATCAGAAATTCAGTTCTACCCAACTTATTAGTTATTGTGTCATAAAATGACAGGAAATTGTGCTGTAAGATGGAAGTAATGGTATCCACCTGGGGGTGGCACAACACTGCCCGATATTGTATAATATTGTCATATAATATTGTGCAATAAACTAATATTGTGAATATTGTTCAATATTAAAATATAATATTGTGAATGTTTGTTCAATATTGTGATATTGTTCAATATTGTGAATATTGACTATTATCGTACAATATTGTGCAATATCAGTGTTCTACTGGGAGTATAAAATCATTTTGAGAGAAAGCACTACGAACACAGTTAGAGAAATGATCTGAGTATAAAATAAACTTTGAAAACAAATCTTGTACTGGTTTTTAAATTAAAATTACTTCTCTGTCGTACATTAAAAATGTTCATATGAATTCAGCAGGCAACTTTCCCTACATTATGCTAATCGCTTCAGTCACTCTAAATCTAATTTCTTCTATCTCCCGGTTTTTTCATGCTTTGTCAATTACCCTTCCATTATCCTTCCATCCTATTGTCTTCTTTCGAATCTATTGTAATGGTGGCATTGTTATCCTTCTTGGAATTTACCAGGTATTAAAATGCGTAGATATCTGTGTCCCTTTTCTGCCGTTAGGAGCTTCATTCAATCCAGCTTTTGGTTCTTCCGCATTTTATTTTTTTAGAATTAGCTTAAATCAAGCAAAAAACGATTTCATGACTGAATTACTATAAAGAAATTAAGATTTGTGATTTCTTTGACTGGGATGGAATCTATATTAATTTTGTCTTCAAATTCCTATAAAAGAAAACTATTTAAACTATTTTTTAATTAAACAAATATTATTCATCTTGTCTTTTATATGTCATCTAGATGTTATAATTAAGTTCGCCTATTTGGAAAGGCTCTAGAGACGTTCTGTGGCTGCAAACGAAAGAAAATATCACTAAAATGATGAAGCTAACTTAGGCGCTCTATGAAACAAGAAAAGGTAGTATGAAAATGATGCATCTTTTTGCATGAAAAGAAAACGGTTTTGAACGAAAAGGTCTTAATGAGCTTCAGCTGGGTGGCAATACATTCAGTAAAAGCCAAGAACTAAATATAAATAAAATATTAAAATAAATCCTCTAATGAACTTCTGTAAAAGGATTAGATTAATCGTCTGTTTCTATTATGTCATCGTCTAAATGTGCATATTATAAAGAGACGGAACATCATCGGAAGAAAGCTGTCCTCAAAAACAGAAGGAAATGACAGATTGTTTCTACTTAAAAAAGTGTGAAAATGATACTTTTTGGCAAGAACAGGTTTCTTGAACGAAAAAGGACTTTGCTGCCGTAATTCAGTTTGGAACATCATCTTAGTAAAAAAATAGATGCGTAATAAATATAAATAGAAAATATTAAATAAATCTCAAATGAACTACTGTAAACTTAAGCAAATCAGTTTCACAATGTAGCATCATCGATAAAATGTACGCATGTAAGAGACGGAACATCGTCAGGAAGTAAGCTTGTTCCTCAAAGAGGCAAAAGTAGATGACAGATTGTTTCCAAATTAACATGGGTTTATACTGGAATATGAAAAAGAAGAAACGTAAAGGTATACACAATGCATCTTGTGCGCGCCAACGCAGCAATATCCAGAATGCAGTGACAAAAATACAATATTAACTAACAAGAATTAAAACCAAGCAAGGACAAAAAAAAAATCAGGCTAATAATGAATTTACAACACAATAAAATTGAAAAAATAAATTGAAAAAAAAGGTGGCAAATGTCCAAACGGAGAACTTTATCAAATCACTCCATTGGATTCTGATTTTAGAATAGGATAATTTTCTGTAGAGGAAAAACTATAAATTCAAAATTTTAGTTCCCTCTGTGACCAGAATGTATCCCATAGATTGATATAAAATAAGAAAAACCTTCAAAAAATACCTAAAAGCCATGAAATTAATTTTGCATTATGTGTAATTCCACTTTAAAGAGATTATTTGTTATATAAAATAATTCAAACAGAACCTGATCAACTAAATCATTTCATTAAAAAATTAGATAAAAGAATGCTAAAATTCCTAACAAAATTAAAATTAAGACAGTAATGTTAATATATCCTTACATTTTCCCAACTATAAATTCTAAAATCCATTAAAATTCCAGATATTATTCCTGCAGAACATGGCGAAGTTACAATTTTATTTTGGACGTTTGCATTTTCGTCCCATTCCCGTTTCAATACAAGTTCAATGGTCAATTTTTATGTAAATCGATAGTCCTTCTGTCCTTTATTTTTGTTCAACTTATCTTGTACAAGGATTTCATTAGTATGCCCACATATATTTCTGTACATTACCTACTTAATAAAAAGCTTATATTGATCGTTTTGAAATTAAATCCAATATGTTATGTATTCTTCCTTATAAAGATTTTTTTTTCACTTGTCGAAATCCCAAACAATGAAGTATCCGTATTTCTGTACATACGTATTAAAAGAAATTTCCCGTTATTCGTGTATTCGGTGCACGTCTGTCCTGGTTGGGACGGTGACGATTAATCAGTTTTTTCTGTATTAATTTTGTGAGTAATAAAAAAACTACAAAATCACCTTAGATTTCCGGAACAGTGTGTCACCTCTAGACGAAAATTATATCTTTTTCCGGTTTTTCACAAAGCAGCAGCCCAAAGATGCTCTATAATAATCATTACGATATCTTTTAGTATTAAGCGGGTATCCAAAATATCTAGACTTGACATCATTATTTATATCGTTGTAAAAAAATCTTGCCTTTAGATTAGAGTTGCATATAACGCCTTTACAAAAAAGTAGGTGAGTGATAAAGTCGACCTGCAGGTGGGCCTCGACTGAAAACTGTTTACAATCCCTTCAAAATAGTCCCCATCTGTGCACCTCTGACGAATGCGTACTGGTACACCATCCGCTATTACAGCTTTCATTTCGCTGTCCAATGATAGTCTAATGTTCATAAAATATTATATTCACCATTTAAGCAACTACTTTAAGATTAGAAACAGTAAATATCTGGTGGTATTGACAGATCTTGGGAAAATATATTGCAGGTGCGACAGTTCGTTGAGCCCATGTTGACAGCACCTTCACAAATTCACAGGTTGGCGTCCATTATCGTGCAAAGGAAACAAGGGCGGTGTGCTTCAGACGACGAGTATTTTTCGGAACAGTTTCCAGAGGAATATCCAGAATCGTCCAAACGATATCCTAGTGGTTGAGATCTGACTGCACGGATTTACTATACTATCACCACCTTGCACGTGTTCTGGTGATGATGACCACCCCTCAATCTCTCTGCGAGCTTTCCTTCGTGATCATCACTCAACATTTTGAAACTGCCGTACACAGTTTTCAAGGTCACGGTGTTATCTCCATACACCTGATTTCCAGCATTGCAGGACTTTTGCCACTGATTTAATCTGTACAGGAATTTAAATTGATTCTCTGCTTCGGGCTCACCACAAACCACTGGGCGAGAGTCGATGTAATTTATCAGATCACATGCACATGAAACCACACTTACTATTAACTGAATATTGGGGAACGACGAAAGTGTCACTGATAATCGGGCTGTTCCCATTTCCGATTTGGGTGATTCACCCCTATTTATTGCCACCTTGTAATTAGTCGTTTCCTTGACCAAACCCTAGAGCCGGCTCAGGGCTCTATGATCTTAACAGCACCTGTATGTGGAATTTCCTAGCATAGTATGATAATTTTAAATTATTTCATTTCTGTCTAATAATATGTGTAGATGGTTGTACGGGGTATCACAAATGTAATATTTTCTGAAAAATTTTATTACAACCTGCTTTTCTCAGCGATGCGGACTATACATTATAGTGAAATTTGAGACTTTCACGGGTTTTGACAATGGGGTCATAAATCCAACGAGTGGCTGAATCCATTATGCTTGAAAAGAGTATATTGCTTTGTTTAGTTTCTATTTCAAGTGGACATATTTAATTTGGGAGAAAAATTAGAAATTAAACATAAAATTAAAATTAAATAAAAGAAGAAAAAAGTATAGATAATAAACAGCATGGATTTAGACAAAAGAAGCGATGACAATACATCTTAAGCATTACCAAAGCCTAGAGCACTAAGTATTGACATCAACAGATGTTTTGAAACGATAATATTAAATACATAAAATGAATTTCGAAAGACAGAAAGACAACGATCCACAAATTCTTTCATTAATATTAATGTTTTTAAAGGAGTATAAAAATATTTCTAATTAATCAATTCAATGGTTTTTTCTAATTGTAATTTGCTATAACTGTTTTTTAAATATTGGTTTTTTTATTATTCGATTAATTGTTAAATTTTTCTTCCAAGATGGGCAGGTTACTAGGCTTTTAATCTTTTATTTTGCGTTCCTGTATATTTGGCGTCGCTCTAGGTTACACCCTAAAATTTTGCTTAGAGAGTGTTAGGGTTAACACACTCTCTAGGTACTTGTGATTATTCTTTAAGGATTGTGTCATTTTGATTTGTAAAATGATTCTCTATGTATTATTGGACCAGGATTCAGGCCTAGGGTATACTTTTGATTTATAATCTCTGCTGAAAAGTCTTATCTAATTTTTGGAATCTTTTATGGTAGTGGTCTTCGGTAAGTTTACCATTCGTTCCTTATTCATTTTCTTTTTTAAAATTTTTTACTTTCGAGATCTAATTTTTTATGTGTTTTTAAATATTATCTTCAAACTTCTGTTGAGTCAATCACTTAGGCCTGTTGCTTTTGTACTCTTAGATGTATTGTCATCGTTTTTCTAAATCTGCTGTTTATATTCTATAGCTTTTTTTTCTTTTTTTTAATTTTAATTTTTGTTTAGTTACCTAATTTTTGTTTCTGTATTATATTATAAATAACATTTTGCGCCTTTATATAATATATATTACTATGAATTTTTTATTAATGTTTTATTAATTAATTTAATCATTATAAATTTGTCAATTTACAACGCTGTTAATTTTGGGAGAAATATAGATAATTCATTTTCCATAAAATAATCATATATCTTTACTTATTTTAGATGTCTTTATTTAATAAGTTAAAATTGTGCAGTAGTACTTCGATTAACAGTCACCGTCGGGTCTGGACAGAGCTATGGCTGATAACAAAAAATATCTTAATACATCCACAGTAACATTGGAGACGAAAATGAAAACAAATCCTTTAAAAATGATAATACATACCGTATTTAATTTTTCAAAATGGAATATTTAAAAAATCGCCCTGAGGTGTTGTAGTGAAACAGTCAACACACGGGATAATGGAGAATGAAAAGTTAATTCCTAAATTGCAGGAACAAAACGTAACTCATATAGCATGAAACAATACCTTTATGAGTTAGCAACACTACAGACAAACAATTCACTAGCATAACAGTAACAGCTCTTTAACATTTCCGGCTCGCACTGCAGACAAACTCAAGTCGCTCTAGTCCGTCAACACACTACTGCTGTGTGTCCAAACGCAATCCTTTCATACTCTTCCCGACATGCTGTGACGTCATATGGAATCATCAGGAAAAATCGATATGTGGCCCTAATAGAGATATAGCAAAAGTAATAGCATTTTTCGAAGTCTTGATTTGTCGCCTAATTAGCGAAAACTTCTGAAGTTTTCGCACCAAGGTCAGGATCAGGCTGGCCGCGCCGTCATTCCATACTAACCGACTGTAAACTATCGTCCAACCAGCCAGAAAATCATTGCGGGAAGCGACATTCCATGTTCGTAACAAATAAACTTCAACAGGAGTAATAATGTGCAGAAATGTATTGTTAAAACACGAACCTGCGTTACTTTTCGCTTTGTAGACGATGACGATAGCATGGAACAGTTGTAGTTACGAATAGATTAAGCCATTTGAAAATATAAGAAAACAATTTGAAGAAAAGCGTAATTTTAATCGTGGTCAATAACGGCAACAATACGACAGGTTTGATACATACAAAATTCTACATTTATGTTAATTATTTGACATGTAACTTAGATGTACGCGTTAATCTTCATGAATATTTATGCAAAATATGCATACCATTCTTGCATCAATGCATTTGAGATTTTCACATGTAACA
This sequence comes from Araneus ventricosus, assembly GCA_013235015.1. Taxonomy (NCBI): domain Eukaryota; kingdom Metazoa; phylum Arthropoda; class Arachnida; order Araneae; family Araneidae; genus Araneus; species Araneus ventricosus. The sequence continues at coordinate 27,752 of BGPR01003749.1, forward strand.
TGTTTTAATAACTCTTCGTCAAGAATAAATAAATAAATAAAATAAAATAAATAAAATAGAAGAGCGAGAATAAACATACTGTTGATCAATACACCATTTTAGGTTAATAAAAATATTATTTCTAACAGTCATTGAAGAAAGTTAAAAGTTCATCGCCTATAGATGCATTTCTTTCTGAGATAAAACTATTAATATTATCAATCCAACTCATTTTATAAAAAAATTCAGAAATCGACATTTTCTGAATTTAAAGGGATTCTTTCTTTTTCCTCTCAAAAGAATTATTCAAACTACAGCAAAATGTAAACAACAGCTTATTCAAAACAAACTTTAATAACTAAATAAAGAAATCATTTCTAAGCTCTTTTGAGACAAATCGCAGAGCTTCGAAACATTTGTTTTCCTTATAATCAATTTTATCAGAATTGCATTTTAAAGAAATTGAATATCCACCGTTTAGTCAATTGCGAGTTTCGTGCTGTAAAAGAGCGATAAAACTCTTACTTAACTGTAGAAATGACATGCTGGATCGTTTGTTTATTTGGAAAAAACAGTTGAAAAGAAATTCTTTACATTGTTTCCCCTTTTTTATATTCTTTCGCATGATTTAGTTTCATCGATGTATTTTATGCACGTAAATAAAATCTACTTTCTGAGGGTATAAAGATGTAAATTTAATCTGTTTATTTAAGATTCTTCTTAGGCATTGAAGTTTGTGATTGTAGAGGTATGCAATAAAACTAAGTAATAATACTGATAATATTTATTAAAAAAATTGAAAATGAATCCATTTATTTTTAAAAACATTATTATAAATTATGTTAAGAACTGTGTTCAGTTTATCGTATAGGATTTGGTATGTAAATAACTAAAAAAAATTAAATGTTTCTGTGATATATGATGACTTTTTTTTTAAAATATGTTGTTAGATTTTGACACTTCAAGAATAGAAGAAAAATAAAATAAGAAATTCTTCTTACACGAAGTAAATCCTATAATATTTATTTGGAAAGAAAAAAATGTTAATAATTGAAAGAAATGAATAAGCAGAAAAGGTTATTAATTCAAATACAATTACTATGAATAAATAAAATTAGAATATTATTGGTTTTATACTGAAAGAAGATATATAAATATTTTATTGGAAAGTAAAAATGTATTTGTTTTAAGAAATGAATAAGTAGTACTGGTTTTAATTCAAGAAAAATGGAAGGAAATAAAATAAAAAAATCCTTTTCTTATATGCCCTAAGAAGATACTATAATATTTATTTAGGAAAGTAAATGTATGTCTAGTTTTAAGAAATGAATAAGTAGTACTGGTTTTAATTCGAAAATATGGAAGGAAATAAAATAAAAAATCCTTTGTCTTATATACTAAAGGAAATTGAATAATAGTTATAAGAGTATTGTCTAGTTTTTAAAAAAGGATGAAAATTGAATAAGTGAGTACGAATTTATTAGATGCAAAATAGGAAGGATCAACAAAACAGTAATCCTCTAATCTGCATAAATACTATTGCCCAGGTTGATCAAATATGCATAAGAAAATACTATAATATTTTATTGGAAAGTAAAAATAATGTCTAGTTTTAAGAAATGAATAAGTAGTATTGGTTTTAATTCAAAAATATGGAAGGAAATAAAATTCAAAATATTCTATGTCGGAAAAAAGCTTGAATCTATATTATATTGGAAAATGCAAATAATCAAGTCTTAATGTGAATTAAATAATCAGAATTGTTATTAATTCGCAACAGCTTATTATTAGTTCTTGCCATTATCATTTGAAAGTCTATATTTTTTTAATATTGAAATTTAAGATTAGAAAATAAATTAAAGAAGCAAAAAAGTAAACAATAATAATAATTAAAAATAATGAAAACAATTTATTGTTTACCTTTTTAACTCTTAATTTATTTTCACTAATTAAATTTCTAATATATATTTTATTAGATTCGGCTGCAAGTAACCTTACTTATTTAATGCAAATATGTTTTTTAGCTAATTTATTTAAATTTAATTAATAGTTTGTAGAATTTAATGAATTGTTACTATTATCTATATTTTAACATGAGTGTTTTCTAGATACATTTAAATAAACTACCATCTCAATTAGAAACATTCAGAAATGATGATCATACTCACACGTAAAATGAAAAAATCAGATTACTTGTGCAACAATTGGTTTACCACAACATCCTGAACTCAAGCCAGTCGTTCACTGTCTTGATAGGATTCGTGAAGCTTTCTGATAACCCCCCAGAAAAATAATGAATTGCAGTAATATTACTTAACAGATATCTATTTTGAAGATAACTATTTTAAAAATTTGAAAACATAGAAAAAATAGGTTATGTGCATACAGCCTCAAGGGAAAAATATATTTCTCTGCCATATCTATGACAACACAGCCTACGAGAAAGTCTATTATTATAAAACAAGTAGAAATTCCTTTTTTGTAAAATAAGCTATCTTGATTTTCTTCTTATACTTGGTATAATAGCATATATTCAATCTTATGTTAAATGAAAAGTCTAATATTTAGATTTTAATATTTTTCTTCTTCATTTCTTTTTCTTTTCTCTTCTTATTTCTTCATTTACATAATTTGTTCTTCATGTGGTTATAATTGAATAATTGCAACATAATAATTAAATGATTTAATTATTATACTTTGCGTATCTGGATGCATCTTTAAAATTTTAAATCAATTTATATCAATTCAGCGGAAAGCAGTTTTACCTTTAAATAAAACGATACTGACATTACTTTAAACCCGCATAGTAAGTTAATTGTAAAATATAAAATTATCAGACTATAATAACCTCAAATTTTTATATCGAAAATATTCTTAACAAAATGTCGATTTAAAATCAAATGTAGCTTAAATAAAGCATAGGAACTTTTAAGCGAACGAATATTTTATTATAAAACTTCAAATGAATACTTATATATTTTTTGAGATTTAAAGAATATATTTCTTTCAATATGTGTGTTCAAATAAAAAAATATTACTGCAATTCTTATTATCCAAGTTTCTTTTACTTATAATGTAGAGAATCATATATACTTCCCTTAGTGATTTCAGTTTATTCCACAAATATTTTCTTGAAACATTCATTTTATAATTTTATATGGCTCATTCTGGAAATGAGAAAAGAATAGAAACACGTATAAGAATATATTTCTTTCAATATGTAATGTGTTCAAATAAAAAAGAAATATCTGCAATACAAATACTTTGTCTATCAAGATTTCTTTTACTTATAATGTTGAAGATGCATATTTACATTCCATATTAGTGATTTCATTTATTCCACAAATATTTTCTTGGAAACATTCATTTTACTCAATTTTATGTGCTCAACCTTCTAGTGAATAAAAATAGAAAAGATAAACGATATATTTCTTTCAAATATAGTAGTGTTCAAATAAAAAAATATCATGAAATAGTAAATGCTTTTTATCAGAGTTTCTTTTCTTATAATGTAGGAAGAATCACTATTATCTTTCCATGTGATTTCATTTTATTTCACAAATATTTTCTTGTAAACTTTTCATTTTTACTCAATTTTATATGGACTCATTCTTGAAGGAAAAGGATAGAAAAATGTATAACAACATATAGTTATATCTTTTCAATATGTGTGTTCAAATAAAAAAAATCTCCTGCAATACCAAATGCTTTGTTATATCAAGTTTCTTTTACTTATAATGTAGAAGAATCACTATTACTTCCCTTAGTGATAGGCATTTTATTCTAAAATATTTTCTTGAAACATTAATTTACTCAATTTTATGTAAACTATTCTAGGAAATGAAAAAGATAGAAAAAACATATTAAAGAATATATTTCTTTTCCAATATGTGTTCCAAATAAAAAAATATCTGCAATGCAAATGCTTTGCATTATCAAGTTTCTTTTTAAACATAATGTAGAAGAATCACTATTACTTCCCTTAGTGTTTTGTTTTATTTCACAAATATTTTTCTTGGAAAAACATTCATTTTACTCAATTTTATATGGCTCATTCGATGAAAAAGAATGGAAAAAGAGCATTAAAAGATATATTTCTTGCTCAATATGTGTGTTCAAATAAAAAAAAATATCACTGTATTACCTGCATCTTTGATATCAAGTTTCTTTACTTATAATGTAGAAGAATCACTATTACTTCCATAGTGATTTCATTTTATTCCACAAATATTTTCTTTTAAACATTCATTTCTCAATTTTATATGGCTCATTCACAAATGAGAAAAGAAGAGAAAAAACGTTAAGTTAATATCTCATTTCATCTTATAAACCAACGGCATAAGTAAACTTTCATGAATAGATTAAAACCCAATTGAGAGCTCTAACTCTTTATTATGATCTATAAAAGCCATTAACTACGATCCATCCTCTGTATACTTTTTCTAACACTTAATTAACTTGCTTTTTATATGACAGTAGCAGCTTCAAATAATGTTATTTTAACGGTGACTTAGCACAAAAAATGGAAAGTAAAAATGTTTAAGTATATAATGAGTGTTTACAGTACTCATGTACAGTTTACAGCATGTTATTCGGCTTGTCTCCGCTCACATAAGAGAAATAACATCTTTAAAAGCAGTATAACCTAAAAATTATTCCAGACATCATACATATAAATTTTAATTTGATTACACTGCGTAATAAGTAATCCGAGGAGAAGATACAGTTTAAAATTTTGTTTTCGTTTCAAAAAAGATTAAATTCAATTATGTTCTAACGGTTTGGAGGAATATACGAGCTTTTGACGTGCTAAAATAATTCGCTTGTCCATATTATGGTTTTGAAAAAAGCTTTATCATTTTTACTGTCATAATAGTTATATAACGTTTATTTTAAAAGCAATTTGCATACTTTTCGATAATAAAAACATATCCTGGATACGAATTATTATTCATAACACATTTTATGCTTTCTTTAGATAAATGACTGTTTTTGAATTGCTTATTTTTTTAACAAGAATTATATACATAAAAGGAAAGGATGCTTAATCATAGGATTATTTCTTATAGGATTTTATTTCAAACTAAATAAAATGTTTATATTTTCTTTCAGATTCTGAAGAAACAAAACAAGAAAAGTAAGTATTTACTGCTTTTAAAAATTTCTTTCTGTTTAGTTTCTCTCTTAGATAAAATTCATCTCAAATGTGTAAATAATGTGATATATAATTTTCATATTATTTCATATCACCTGTTGAGGACTTAATACAATATTATGAGTACTATTTATTACTAGCCGCCTTCGGCGACCAGCATGTTAGCCGGGAATATAATTGGAACTGACACTCTTATACATAATTTGATGTTCATGGTTCCCTGAATAAAGAAATTTTAAACTTCAAATTGCGATAGACATTAAGCCCAAGTTCATTTCGTAGCCTTGCACATGTTCTGTTCCTTGTCTACATGAACGTCCCTAATAGAGTCAAGTAACTGTTCGCGTCATGTAACACCTAATTGTACGTTTTCGACGCAAACTTTAAATTAATTATGTCATTTAAACATCAAAATGGCGCAACACTTTTTACGTCCAGTAGCGTGTTAATTGGCTTAAAACATGCTGATAAAATGAAACATAGCAACCCTAATCGTTCAGCTTACTGGACTTTTCCTTATATACTTACTATCCTGAGGAGTTTCTTTACAGATTTAACAGAAAAATTGATCAAATAAAATATGAAAGCTAAATGTGTTACGATATTATCTCAGAATACAATAATGAAAGAGAAATATGCAATTAAATATTTGTTTAAACAACGAAAACGGTTTTAAATTCGTTGTAACAATGAAAAACATTATTGTAAATTATGTCAAAAAATATTTTGAAATAGATATTCTTATTAGAGGAAAAATTGTGCGGTAACATAATTGATATCATTGAGAAGGTAAATGTTTGCTCTTTCAGTTTGAGAAAAATGTTTTAGTGCAGTAATATTTTTGGCAGTTATTAAGGAAAAGCGCCAAAAATTTTGCTTAATTTTTAATTAATTAAAATTATAATTAATATTTCCAAAAAAGGGCTCCAAGGTGCACATTCTCACCTTCCAAAGTATGTTTGTGTCAAATTCCGTAGCTCTAGGTTCTGCCTAGGTTCTAGCTGTAAACCCTGCAGAGCACCGACACACACACAGACAGAACACCGCCCCATTCCCCCTTCCCTGATGCCATTACGGCAACCGACACACAGACACACGCGCACGCGGCGCGCACACGCACACACACACATTCTCCTTTATTATTAATAGAGTCATCATAAATCTACACTATTAAAATTCGAGTGTATGTACGTTTGTATGTCCAGCTATCTTCTCTCGAACTGCCGAACGGAGAAGTGCGCGGAAAATACCAAAAGATGGAGAATAACAGTCTATTGACAGTAATGGCACAACGTGGCCAGAAGAGAAGAGCGGAAGAAACCGAAGAACAACGAAATAGAGGATTGTGAGACATGGCACAATGCGACCAGGAGAGAAAAGCCGAAGAAACAGAAGAACAAAGAAATAGCCGATTGGTCAGACAAGACGTGACACGTGCCCTCAATGAATGACGCATTATTCGAGATAGCCCATTATAGAAACTTTTATCATATATCCTATTAAAATTCGAACGTCAACAGACGTATGTATTTATGTATGTATGTCCTTCTATCTTCTCACGAAGCACTGAATCCTGAAACTGGCCGTAAGTACCAAATATGGAAAATAATCCAAGGAATCCATTTCGACTATTTAAATTCCGAAATTGTAACTAGTTAAAAAGATATTAATTAAAAACGTCAAAATGAATGAATTGATGTGCTGCCATTTATTGGCAGCATGGTGAATTCATTAATAAACCGGAGGCGGGCATATGAAAATTAGTAATAAAAAGACTGGATTTGAAAGAATATTTACATTTGTTGGGGAAAGTAAGTGACAATATTTGTTGAAAAAAGAAACGGAGCCGAACATATGAAAAAATATGGATCACGTGATCTCACTTCTCTACGCCCGGGAATATCCCATTATTCAAGATTGCCCGTGCAACGCCGGGCCACACAGCTAGTATACTGCATTATTATTTGTAGTATTTTTGCCATTTTATTCTATCTGAATTCATTGACAAAAGAAGTTCTGGTTTAATTTTAAATTCCAGTTGACAAATCTAGGCATATACAAAAATCGATACATACAATCTAATCACATATATCTCTACTAATAATAAAGGGGAATGTGTGTGTCTATTTGTCCGTGTGTCTATTTGTCTGTGTGTCTCTGTGTTGGTGCTGTACAGGGTAGACCGCTGGATCTACAGCAACGAGATTTGACGCTAACATACATTGGAGAGTGGGAATGTGCACCTCGGAGCCATTTGTTTGAAATTTTAATTAGAATTTTAATTAATTAAAAATTAAGCTAAATTGTGGTGTTTTTCCTCAACAACTGCCGAAAATATTACAGCACAAGAATTATTTTTACACCATCTAAATATTTAAATAATTATCTTTTCATTGATATCAATTAAGTTGTCGTACGATTTTTTCTATAGTTTTAATAAAGTTACAAAAATATTTTTTGGCATCATTTACAACAATACTTTTCATTGTTACTACGCATTTCTGTTTAAACAAATATTTAATTACGTGTTTCTTTTCCGTTCTTGAAAGCTGAGATAAAATCTTACTGTATTTAACTTTCTTCTTTTATTTGATTAATTTTTCTGTGAAATCTGTGAAGGAAATCCTCAAAATAGCAAGTATGTAATGTAATAAACCAGTAAACTGAAAGATTATTGTTTATATGTTGTAAGTCTTTTTATGAGCGTGTTTTAAGCCTATTAGAATGCTGCTGGCATAAAATGTATCGCGCTAATCTACTGTTGAAATCAAATGCATATTTTACGTTAATGTCGACATGGAACAGAACAAGGGCAAGTCTATGAAAAGAACGCTGTTTAAACGTCTGTATTAATTTGAAATTTAAAATTGCTTTGTTAGGGGAGCCATGAATATAAATTTATGCATAAGAGATTAATTTGCAATTTTATTTCCGGTGATCAATCTGGTCGCCCAAGGTGGCTAATTATACATATAAACCGTTTGCATGAAGTAATAGCAGCTAAGTAACATTTATCAACGAATTATTATTTTTTTCAGTTGTAGGAAATCTAGCAAGTTTTATTAAAATGTAATTCGTGAACTGAGATTTTTTCATTTGGAAACAGATTAATTCAAGGAAAAGAACGAAATAAAATATCTTTATAGAGCTAAGTGTTATACACAAACTAATTAAGTAGATGGCACAACCTATTCGATAAGGATTCCCTAGAATACTTAATGCGTGTGCATTCCACGTAATTCTTATATTAATTTATAATGTTTATGAACCACTTAATTTTAGTTCATAAATTTAGAAATACAATAATTCTAAGAATATTTAAGTACCGATAAATCAGTTACTGTCTACCTGCTTTTATTTACTTCTACGTGAAACTTAAGAACATCTTTCATTTCTCAACTTAAAAATGTTAACAATTACCCAAATCAGAAAAAAAATTCCAATATTTTAATATCATAGAAATAATACAATATTTATTTCAAAATAATTCTAGAACACCGTATAGAAAATGGCACCAAATAACTACCAACTATAGTTAAAAATTATGGTTAAATCAAGGGTTAGTGATGTTTGAAAAGGGTATAAATGATATTTTTCCTTTAGAGAATTCATTAAATGATGAAGAAACTGAGTAACCAGAATAAAATTCTTCTGTACTTTCTGACTTCTATGATTCAAAAGAAATGGTCGCAAAAATAAACGCTATATTAAATTTCTCTTGCCTTTTGTGCAAGTAATCTCAAATAAAGATTAGCCTATTTTTTATAAATTGTTGTGTATTATTGATCACTCCTTTAAAAGGATAAAATTGAATATTTCATCAGATAAATATTTCCAGGAGGTAACGATACAAATATATACAGGAATAACTATTATTACAAAATCTTTTATTAATCCATTTCCATTAATCAAAAAGGCTTAATTCTCTTTAATACCATATATCATGCCATTGCGTTACAATGTTTCATTTTCTTGAAGAAACTATCAACCTCCTACTATTACCATTTACTTTATCTGTATTTTTCTGCTCGAAGAAACGTGTAACGAGTTTTTCTTCATTATCATTGCAGGTGCGAACTCCCTATACAGAGTTATAAAGAAGAATCCATTGATTCAACAATAGAAAGTCCAGATGTCATTCCAGCAGACAGTCAAGGTAAAAAATCAATTTCCTTTCTTCCATTTCTTCCTCATCAAGCAATGCTACCGCCATCTGTTGTCGGGAATAGACTAACGGAGAGTCGGCTTCTTGGTTCTTTTATTTCGTAAATGATGGAAATAAAAACAGGAGGATATAATTTTGACCTTCGAAAGAAAAAGTATAATAAAGAGGAAGAGCGGTATATTAGGATGTTCTGTATCTTGGGGTTTATAATAAGAAATCTTATAGCATCGAGTCATTTTATTTTTGGTACTTGTTTATAATCGATTTTTGATTGTATGGAATTTGATACTAGGACAAGCATTGGCAATCACTTTTTTCGAGATATATTTCTGTTTTTCGACTAACTTCTACCTCTTTCAATAGGATTAAGTACTTCATTTAGAATAGAACTGGAAATATTTTTCTATATATACCGAAAAGACAAAATTCCGAATTCTTTAAAATGCGTTCTTTCCGATTATAAACTGCGCGTTTTACTATTTAAAACCCAACAATATAAGCTTCCTAATCTCAATTTATGAAAATTTATGAATCTGATAGTACCGAGTCATTTTATTTTTGATGCTGGCCGGTAATCGTTTCTTGATTGTATGGAATAAATACCTGGATAGGCATATGCAATCAATTTGTTTTTCGAGTAATATTTCTATTTTTCTTCTGAATTCTACCTCTTTTAAAATAATTAAGCGCTTCATTTGGAAATTTACCAGCAATATATTTCTATTTGTAACGAAAAGGCAGGAATCTGAATGATTTTCAATTCATTTGTTTGGGATGATAAATGTCACATTTAACTATTTAATTTTGAACAACATAAGCTTCCTAATCTCAATTTATGAAAATTTATGAAATCTGATAGTACCGAGTCATTTTATTTTTGATGCTGGCCGGTAATCGTTCTTGATTGTATGGAATAAATACCTGGATAGGCATATGCAATCAATTTGTTTTTCGAGTAATATTTCTATTTTTCTTCTGAATTCTACCTCTTTTAAAATAATTAAGCGCTTCATTTGGAAAATTTACTAGAAATATATTTCTATTTGTAACGAAAAGGCAGGAATCTGAATTATTTTCAATTCATTTGTTTGGGATGAGAGATGGCACATTTAACTTTTTAAGTTAGAACAATATAAGCTTTCTTATCCCAATTTGTGGAATTTATGCAATTTAAGTATTGATTGCTAAGTCTATTTTTCAAAATACAAATGTGATGTCGTTATTCTGATGACAAAATTGTAAAATGTATTAACATATATGCTTCTATAGGTCTTCCTATTCTACAGATCTTTTAGTTCTGATTTAAATATAACACATAAGTGTGATTACATCAGAATAATTTGCTTCTTTATGATAAACAGCTTTCTGACTCTGCTACAATATTAAAGGTAGAAGTAAATTTAAAAATCATTTCATGCAAATTTCATAGCATCACGTAACGTAAATTTTTGCCGAAGAAAAAAATCGAAGAAACACAAAATAAAGTCACATTTTTTACTAGATAATTTTAATGGTTTCAAAATTAATTTTTAATAGAAGAACAAGAAAAAATTCCTAGACTAAAATAAATGTCAATTATGATATACTCAGTGATATAAATTAAACCCATTAGCAAGAGATATTTTATTTTAGGAAGATAACTTATAATGAATGTTACATATTTTTAGATTTTAAATTAGTTATATGTTTCAGCAGATGCGTGTTAATTATGAAACATCTTAATTTTTTGTAACAAAAATAATAATGACGCTATTTAAGATTTCTCGGAGTTTACAATGAGAATATTTATAAGGAAATGAAATTTGTCCGTTTCTTGAGAGTTTATATTTGTATTTTGATTTTAATTTGCTTCATCCTTTGAAGCGATCACATTTATTAAAAAAAATACAACGAAATAAAGTATTAAGAACGGTAATTTGCTTTCCTTCTTATTTGATAATTAAATCCTTTAATGATGAAAATAATTAAGTTAATAATATCCGTATTTAGTTTCATTTCTCAGATTCATAGCTAATGATGATTAACAAATAAAAAACTGTTCTTGTCTTGACATAGAACTTTTGGGAAAGATATGGAACACGAATATCCCTCAAAAATAATTAGAATTGTTTATCTTAAAAATATCTTTAATGTTCGTTTCACGTTGCATTGTTTATCTAAAAAAAGTGAGAATTATCCATCGATAAATATTTTGTTTCCAATTCATTACATCTTTCTAAAAAAACACATCATTTTAGAATTTCCATTATATTTAATGATAGGATTAATAATTTTAACATGTTCTAAAAGCAGATTTTAAATTCTAAGTATAAAATTTAAAACATTAAATGCTGATGCAAGTGATTTAAGACTGAAGATCGCACAACAAATAGGTCAGATTTCTTTTAAACAAACATTTTCTAAAACACTGATAAGGGAAAATAAAAATATTTTATAAATGTCGGAAAAAAACTTTAACTTCAATTATAAAAAATAGAACTATTAGAAATATCTACATTCTATCTCCAGTAATTTCAGCTCAAGATCGCTGGACTGTACTTGAATCTTTGTAGTTTATATAAATGTTTGTTTTGGTAAAGAATATTCAGTTCAGAAATTTATAAAATATAGAGACATTTAAGCACAATGCATATCTGTGCATTGAAAATTTCTTAAAAGTAATAAAATCGTAATAGCTTATTTCCGTTACTTATAAATATCCGAATAAACATTTTGAAGGAAAGATAATTGAAACTTTTGTGATGTTATAATAGCTAAAATTCTTAAACCAGGTAGAATCACCAATAAATGCTAATATCTTTGGCTTTCATGCATGCTAATAGTATTTATATTAGAATTAAAGGTTGAAACTAATTTATGATATAAAAATGAATTTTATAAAATAAAATAAATGCATAGACCAAACGATACTTTTAAGCATAAGCCAAATTCCGGCCTTCATGTACATCGTGATGGCATCTTTTTGACGTTGATCCTTTCAATTGCAATAGTTTTATGATATTATAATTTATATCTTAAATTCAAATATAGCATATGTAAATCGAATCAAAATATAATGAAAACAGTTTGTTTTCCAAAGTATAATGCCTTGAGGGAATTAATTTCAAAATTCTTTTAGTATTTTTATGCAACTTTTTTGTACTTTAGAATATTTATCTTACGTATTAGATGGAAACTTACTGAATATTTTAACAATAAACTCATCAAAACAATATTTTGATGGTTGAGTTAGAAATGTTTTTAGCAAAGCTTTAATAAAAAATCACGTAAACATCTTGAATGAATAGAAAAATAAATTTTAGCTTAATAAAAACTGTTTTTCCTTCTTCATGAAACTTGGGACATTTTCAAAACAAGTTACATGATATACTTTCTTAAAAATATCGAATTAACCTCGAACAATAATGCTTAATAAAAAATTATTTGAGATCATGGATTTTTAGTTGGGTTTATTTTAATGCAATTTTACTGATAAAATATTGACTGGTTGTTTTTGTTTGGCGAATATAGCATGATTTTTATTGAAAAGTTTTTGCCACTATATTTTGTTCCAAGAAAATACCAATTTATTATATTCCTTATTGTCTGATTTAAAGTATCACATTATCAAGACATATCGTTAACAACTATTTTATTTCCCGTGTTCCATTTTGGGTGCGGTATGCTGTGTTACACAGTTTCTTTGCGAGCAACCTGGCGTTATAAATGTATGAACATAAATGAAAAATAACTCAAATTCACGGCCACCAAATTATAAACAAACTGGCATAAAACAAAATGACGGGAAGATGTCATTTTCAAAAAGCCGCTGATGTTAAAGGCGTAGGAATACTCTACTCCCGTGACTCTTTTCTGATTTTCAAATTTTTTTGTAACTTCTGTTGTTACCCTTTATCTCTAAAATAAGATATTTTTTATGTTTTTGACATTTTACCGAGATATAGAGGATCGCGTCACCAATCCATGCGTATTTTCCCCCAACTTTGGGACTCAGTAGTCGCTGAACTACAATTCCGATTTTGAATTTATTTTTTGTAACTTCTGTTGTTACCCTTTATCTCTAAAATAAGACATTAGTTATGTTTTTAACATACGTAGTTATCGAGATGTAGAGGAGCACGACATCGATTCATGCGTAATTTTGTACGACTTTGCGACTCAGTAGTCGCTGAACTACAATTCCGATTGTCAATTTTTGTTGCAACTACTGTTGTTACCTTTTATTTTCTAAAATAAGAAATTAGTTATGTTTTTATCATATGTAGTTACCGAGATGTAGGTGATCTCCCATACAACGTTTTTTGTGGCGTTTTGGCGTGTGAATCAAGTTTCTTAGACCCAATGGGAGGAACGTAGTCCTACGTTAAAAGTCAATCGAATTTCCCTATGAGGTCAATAAGAACTCCCTTTATTTCAAATGGAAGCGCTTGAAGAACGAATATTTTGACATGAAACAAGTGTAAGAAAATATTTATTACAGACAAGCATATATTCAAATGTATAGCCCCAGAAACAATATGAATATAACAAGCAGAATCAACTATTTCACATAATTTTCTCTTGAATCTTTTAAGTGCCTGATTTCTTTGTACTTGATTGCTGCCTCATTTGAAACAAGTAAAGATTCAAATTGCAGGCATTTATTACAAAAATTATTTAAGTTGGAACTAATAAATGATTCTTAATAATTAAAAAAATATTTCAAACATAAAAATAATATTTTAAACTTAAAAAGAATATTCTAAACAAATATTTAAATATATCTCCAAAAATGATTTTTATAAATTGAATTTTTATTGTTTGCGATTCTTCAAGACTATTTGCAAGCACTATTTGTTTATTTTTTCATAAATTTATGTTATTGGAAGTTTTGGGTATAACTTTTATTAGATGTAGGAAGTAATGTGTTTCTCTCAGAAATTAATACCAGAAATGTATTTTCTTTGTGTTTTCATTTCAATTATAGCAGACGATGTAAATGTAGCTGTAAGTAATAATTAATCAATTCACAATGAATATGAAAATACTGAATAATCTTGGACATAGTGGAAGACGTAATAAAATCAACAGCATAAGGACTGAAAACGCAACTATTCTCAAAATCTAATTATTCCCCAAACCGCAAGCTAAAATTAAGGTATCCGCACATTTTTGGAGCCCATTTTGAGAAATATCATTAAAATAAATATTGTAATCGCATTTTATAATTATAATTGCATAAAAACTTTCAATTAAGCAACATAAACTTTTTTCAATTATCACAGATTTTTTTTAAACTGAGATTTTACATAAATTTTCAAAAACGTATGGCACGTTAAAAAAACTTATACTGATAAAATTTCAAATAATTTATGTTGGGATACTTCAAACACGTTTGTCTAGAGAATGTACTGGAATCTAATGAAAATTTTCAAAAATAAATTTTTATACGTTTTTGAAGTGAATACTACAGAATTTTTCCTAATATTTGCACAACTTTCAACACTATAACAAGCTATGAAATTCAAAATTATGATGCATATGGGAGTATTCTAGTACATACTCTAGATTATGACGTATAAAATCTGCATACCAAGTTTGAAAAGTGTATCTCAAAAAGTGTTTGAGAAATCATGTCACAGGTATGGGAATGAAATTTTCGTTTCTCAGAAAAACACGTTTAAAGTACAGAAGCACATTTTTAAATATAAATTTATGCAGTAATTTACTTAAAATTCACCACATTTATACATTACACCCTCTTTTTTAACTCTTGGGTAATTTTACTATTTTTAGCCCATTTGTTTCCCCAGCAACTTTCTTACAGATAAGCGAGTGCCAATTTTCAGTGCCCGTCGGACTCTGTAAATGCATTGGTTAAAATTTATTAGAGTAAACTTGAAAAAAGTTGCCAATACAGAGCTGGGCATCAAAGTTATTTGTGTTGCTTCTTATGGCTATACACTAATAATTTTAAAGTGCATCAATAAAATTGTCTATCAGCTTTCTCTTCCCTCCCAGACCCTTGTGTTTATTTTTTAATTTTATGAATCTCGACCCAACTCTCTTCTGGAAACACTAAAAATAATTAAAAAACATAAATGATTGTAATAAACAATAAATTAAAGAGTATTAATTATATGTTTAAAAATACTGAAAATTGTTTCCCAATCTTTTATTTCCTTTTTCGTTTACAGCTCTCGAGGTTTCCAAAAAAGGCTCTAGTTTTCTGTCTGGGTGTAGTAGAAATAAAATAAAAACAGTTTTGAAAACCAAAAAGTATAGACTTTCAGATGAAGCAATAAAATATTTTTGTGAATTTTGGCCGTAAATCGGTTTCCAACGTAGGCGGATACTTAATTGTTATTTTGAAAAACTTCGAGGATCCAAAAAATGTTCGTAACTTTTTTAAATGATGCACTGAAAGAAAATTTATTTATCTTTTTTAACTTCTGCTTCTTAATTTGCTAGTGAAGGGGTAAGCAAGCATCTGGAAATGAAGTAGGCAATAGTTGATCCAATTTCTTTTCATTCATTTGACTTAAATCTTGTGATGCAGGTTATATAAACTAGATAGCGTAACCATAATTAAATTTAAACCCATGACCAGGAGTAAAGAATTTACGCGCAAACTGCGCGTCTTACCAGGAGGGAGTTACATTGTAAAAAGACAAAGATGGCAGTAGTCACGATTCCTGATACGGATGAGAAAACGGGAACTCCTGAAGATCTCGTGACTTTGTAAGTTAGAGTACAAGTACGTTTATCTAAGTTTGAAGTAGAAGTAATTCTTTTATAATTAAAAATTAATTCGCGTTAAAAAGATTTAATTCACAGAAGATTAAAATCATTACAATTATCTAAATCATTAAATGCATTATGTTAATCGGAATTGTTTGAAATTATGTCGAATTTTCCTCCACAGTACTTTTAGCATTTTTGAAATATATCGAATTTTGAAATTTATTTTAAAAACATGATACACACAAAATTTACGCAGGAAAGAAACAATAAGAGGAAAAACATTTATATCGAAATCATTATATTTTAAAAATTTTCCTTAAAATCACAGTATGCAGGCGGTTTCCATTTTATTTTTCAAGGTTTAAATATTAATCATTCAGTCTGTAGTATGACGTCAGATTCCTAAGAAAACTTTCTACCTTTAAAGGCCATTTCAAATACTTACCTTCATACTTAAACTTTAGACAAAACATATGTTTAAGCACATAAGCTAGTTATTTTTACATATTGTATTTCCTGAAACTTATAAGCATCCTCCATGATTTACTAAAGCTTCTTAAACATCATATTCATTAACTATTATGACTGATACTGAAAGTAAAATATATTAACAATTTCTTTTAAAATTATAAGCAGCATCCATTTCTTTTCTCAAGGTTTAGGTGTTGATAATTCAGTTCAGTAGTGAAACATAAACAAAGAATTTTACAAAAACTCTCTACCTTTGAAGGTCAAATCAAGTCCATTTCAATAATATGCTTTGGGATAAAACAGTTATTTCTATATGCTGTACTTCCCGAAAGTAAAGTCACCCTCTATAATTTACTAAAGCTTTTTAGCCGTTGTATTTATTAACTTCCACATACGAAAGCATAATTACGAAATTTCGGAGCCATCATTAAAACAATATTCGTGTTTTTATATCCTTTAGATAATTCTAATGGTTAAATGGAAAACTCTTTCCGATAAATTTATAAGTTTCGAGGGAAATTCTAAATTCACCTAGAATTATTGCTACTATTTAAGACAGAAGCAAAATTTAGCATAAAAACCCTTTCACTATTACTAAAAAGTTTTGTAAAAAGAATTACTTTTTGAAGTATCAGAAAGCTATTACGGGCGATTTTCTTCGAGACCTCTTGGAACCACTCTTTTTCTGGCTCCCATTACTTTTTTGCATGAAACGTTTAACAAAGTAAAAGAACATAACATGAAATGAAAGAAAAGCAAATTGCTTTGCGAGGTAGAATACAAAATCCCAACATCGATATGCAAAACAAGACGACGATAAAACGGACTTAATTCGCACCAGGATCTTCGAATCAAGAATAAACCGATCTTAAGAGTCGTTTGTATTAAGGAAAACTTTTTTATCCTCGCAGTTTCCTCCTCAAATAGTTCTTTTATTTTTCTTATATTCTTCTGCCCCCACAACTTCATTTTTTAAAGTGCACAGACTGTAATTGAGGGAAAGGATATTTTCTAGAGATGTCCCTTTAAAATGGCGATCATTCGATCAGCAGTTCTTTTTGGAAACTTTTCGAACACGCGAGGAATTGTTCCAGTGTTCCAAAGAGGGAAACCTATCGGCATGCCAACGACAGATTAATGAGTGGCAACAGATATGTTACCTCAAAAAATGATGCTGAGGTAATTTCGCGTGTATAATCTTTCATCAGTAAGGAAATGCAATTGAAGAAGATAGTTCCCCAATGCACAATTATTTTTTTTTCTTCTGTGCACAAATTGAGTAGTGTTGTTAATAAATGGTAGAATAACCTAATTAATCTCTGAATATTACCGATAATCCTGTGCTAAAATATCTTGATGCGAATGAACCAGACAGCTTTAATTTTGAATGGTTTCTCTCTCAGTCACAGATCTTTAGCCAATAACAGTTGATATATGTCGTCTTGAATATTCTAGAGACAAACCAGGGTCCAACAAAATTCTCTATGTCTTATAAGAAGATAATGCATCTTGGAGTTATTTATAAAATTTTAATAAGAATTTGTCGAATTTTAGAGGTTTTTCGAAAACAACTTCGCAGCATATTTACTTCTGAAAGATATTTTTACATCAAATAGTTTAATTATTATTGTATGAATGTTGCTCAGTAGTTTCCTCTTACTTCAAAGAGGCCAAATATATAAAAAGTAAGTAAAGTTTCCTCTTCACCAAATGTAAAAAAGTAATTCATTTGTAATTTAAAAAATAATATCCCCTTATGGATGATGAAATATGTGTTCATTCCATTAAATTCTACATAACCCCTATTCCAGCGTTTTAAGAACTTGACATTTTATTCTTTATCGTGGATACAAAATGCGACTATACAATCTAAAATGGTATATTTAAATTTCATTTGCATGTATGGTTTTTTTTCAGAAATTATGAGTATGATTGCAACTTTAAACCTGAATTTCCTTAACAAATAAAAATGTAACAAATTGCAATGTATCAAAAATTTATAGTTTATTATCGCATTTAAAAAGATGTTTTTAAGTATTTTACAACACTTTATATTGCTATTTTGGTAATATAAATCTACTTCTTTAAATTACTGCTTCAGTTAGGAAATTTTGATTTTTGTTTTCCCGCTACACTCTGTCGAATTTATTGTCTTATTTTTTTCTAGTTACATCAGAATAATTCGTTTTCGTGAGCAATCTAGATTCCATTCACGTTTATCGAATCTATAGAATTTTAATTATTTTTACTTAATTTTTTCATTACATTAGCTCTTATCCTTTAGTAAACAACCTAGTCCACGACATGATATAGATTAAAAACTTCCTTTCTAATGTTATCAGTTTATATTTTTACTAAATCAGCATTAATTTGATTGTCATACTTTCTCTTTTGCATTATAATAACCAAAAGCTGAAATATAATGCATGATTTTACCTTCTAGAAATGTTTACGCATGTTGTAAACGATGTAAACACAATGTCATATCTCGTGGTATATCAGAGAAGGATGCACATATTAAATCTGTAAAGTTTATTATTTTGTTGTATTCTTAGATGGTTCATAAGCATACAGGAGTCATGACGTTATTATATAAATTGATTCCATTACGAAATATACACTTATTTTCTATGCATTAGTTCAGAATTCTAGGGTTAGGTTATTGAAGAGAATTTTATTAAGAAGAAGGTTAATGAATTAAATTAAAGAAAAGATCAATAAATAGTAAAGCTGCAAATGTTTTATGAATAGTTTTAATGCTGTATTTCCAGTCAAATAATAATAATAACAACTAATTTCTTTATGCTAAAGTGTCAATTTAACCCTTTATATCCTGAGGTGTGACTTTTCCCCATCTCCTTTAATACATAGTCTTTTTTGGAGATGAAGTGAATTTGACCTCCTGATCTGGTGGTACATTTACCCCTACCCCATTCCTTTACAACCTTCTTGCTATGCATTGGCTACTGGTTATGGCAGGAAAGGACCATGCTTGCAAGGCTTATCTCCACAGAGATTCCAAACCTCCTCCTCCTCATAAGATCCAACTGACTCAGACCGACTTTCGTCGATGATGGTAAGCATCTAGACCGCTCTAACCTTGATGCAGATAGGTTAAACTGTTAATCGTCTCAACAGCAAATGGGTTTGTGGATTTTGGGTCGGGAAAATGATACCATGTGGTCTCTCCGTCCGAAGGCTCGTAAAGTTGAAAAAAATTAAGCCATATTCCATAATATCATAACATTCTTTTGAATCTCAAAATGTTATTTCATGACGCATTAATAAGGAATAAGAGGAGCAAAGGGGACTGTGAAAAGATAAGGAATAAGAGGAGAAAAGGGGACAGTGAAAAGATAAGGAAATAAGAGAGCAAATGGGACGTCAGAAAAGATAAATGGGTGAGGAGAAAAGGGGACAGTGAAAAGATAAGAATAAGAGGAGGCAAGGACGTGGAAAGATAAGAAACAATGGGTGAGGAGCAAGGGACAGTGGGAAAGATAAGATAAGAGCTACAAAGGCAACAGCGAAAAGATAAGGAATAGAGGAGCTAAAGGGGAACAGTGGAAAGATAAAGAAAAAGAGGAGCAAAGGGGACAGAAAGATAAGAAATAAGAGGAGCAAAGGGGACTGTGAAAGTGATAAGAGGAGCAAAGGGGGGAAGAAAAGATAAGAGGGATGGAGCAAAGGGAGAAAGTAAAAGATAAGAAATAAGAAGGAGCAAAGGACATGGAAGATAAGAAAATTCAAGAAAGAAAGGGGATAGTGAAAAGATCAGAATAAGAGAGAGCAAAGGGACAAGTGAAAAGATAAGGAACGCAACACACGAGAAAGAAGAATTACGAAAACAAAAACTCCATGCATAATTAAAAAAACATATCTATGCGTAATTTCGTTGATGTAGGATGAACTCGGTTGATGCTAACCTTCTTCGTTACTGTCTGGGCAGTGAAACCACATAACCGAGCAATCATTTACCGCACATGGTAGAAACGTGTTAATTTGCCTCCTTCATAACTCCTGAATATATAGACTAACCTACATTAAAATTACATGTGAATACTGTTAACATTCCTTCCGATATCGCACATTAAAGAGCCTACAATTACTTTGATCTCTAAGAAAACAATGATGAGATCTTGCATAGATATTTTTAAAACTGGACTCTCGAAAAATAATATTGAATTTTGTTTAGAAAGATGAATATCCTGAATACTCACGTATACCTCTATATAAATTAAATAGTAATTTAAATTGAATTTTGATGATACCTTATTCGAGGAAAAGTAGCCCAGTCACTGCTTCATTGGTTTACTATTGTAAACTATAAATTTTAAAAAAAAAAAAACCCTAAATAATTTTTTTTCTTTATATATTTTCTTTATTATTTTCTTTATATATTTTTCTTTATATATTTTTCTTTGTTATTTTTTTGTTATTTCACTTTATTATTTTTTTTTATGTATTTTTATTATATTATTTTTCTTTATATATTTTTATTTTATTATTTTTCTTTATATATTTTTCTTTATTATTTTTCTTTATGTATTGAAATAAATGCAGTAACTTTCAAAACAAAACATGTAGTGAACTTGAAAGGGTTAAAGTTAAAAAATTTGGGGAATATATACAGTTAGATTTGAATGCTCATTTCCTTCGTCAAGGAATTTATTTTTATTGCAAAATTCATTGTCGTAGTGTGAATTCAGCCTGAATATCTCAATTTGATAACTGAATCTCTTCCCTTTCACTCATTGATTCTGTACAGACAGGTTACCTCTGAATTTCATTCTTTTTAAATATATTTGTCTGATTTGA
Organism: Araneus ventricosus; assembly: GCA_013235015.1. NCBI lineage: Eukaryota > Metazoa > Arthropoda > Arachnida > Araneae > Araneidae > Araneus > Araneus ventricosus. The sequence continues at coordinate 49,063 of BGPR01003749.1, forward strand.
AAACGGTCCAAATACGTTGAGCTCATGAGTTTGGAAGATAAATGCAAGACGCATATGTACACTATGATTCAACGCTATGAGTAGTAAGTAAACACCATTAGTTCTTGTGAAAAACTGCAGAATATAGACTTGCTTTGAACCCGCGGAAATTGGTCGGAATAGCAGTCAGATATGGTTAGCAATTCCCGCATCTTGAATCGGCCACTCTTTTCGTGAACATAAGGTGTGTAACATGCTTGCGCTGTGGTACCAATTAAGATGTTTTAGTAAAATAAGGCTTATTGGTGTTAGATAACATATACAGAAAGAGAGCTTCTCTGTATAATCCAAATCACTGTTTGACAAAATTGAGATCTGTACTTTAACATAATATCCGAACCATCGAATTACTGCAGGCAAATGACATTTCATTGTTTCCAAATTCCTTGAAAATCATGTTTCAAAAGTGCGATACATGTCAAGGGAATATAAGAATATTTACTAATATTTAAAAAAAAACTAAACATATTTGAATTCTAATGTGTGAGATACTTCTACTCAATTCAATAAAGTAACGAATCCAACGTGTTTCACAATTTCAATACTTACTTCTGTTTTAAAAACAGAAAGACATCTTATTACAAAGAGATTGTTAGTTCTGTTTCCTATGTTACTTGTTGATGTTGTACTAATCTTCATGTTCAGGAGATTAGCTCTTTGCTCTTCTTTACTTAACAAGAGAGAAAAACTTGTTTTGAAACTTGTAACCCTCCCTTGTAGTTATCTATTTTAATGCATTGATCTACTTTCTCTCACCTTCAACCTTTACAAACACGCGTATAGTAAAATCGTGTTGAAGAAGCCATAACCAAAGAGATGTGGCAAAGCAAATGAATGAGCCGAGAATAATACTCACATAAATTAATCTTTCATCTCCTCTTCGTTAGTTTACTTTACGAATGTTAAGTAGGTCTCCTAAACTGCTATGTTCATCTCTTTGTCAGAAATACGAGTGGTCTTCACTCAACGAGAGAATATCTCATTTATCTCGAAATATTAATGATCTCTCGTATAAAAAATGTTTTCATGAGGAAGAGATATATAGTTTCCAAATGTTTCTGTTTCTGTCAAGAGCACCTAAGGATTCTCAATGCTATTAGTAAACTAATGTACGGGAAAATTCAGAGAAATCTATTTTGCATAAGATTTTAGAAAATGTATAATTCCTGAAGGACGCATAAATTGTTGAATAAATTATGAATGAAAACAATTGCATACTTTATTCAAAAATTAACATAAGGACGCTATCAGTATCTGAATTTAGATATTTATATACATTCTGATACACCCAGCGATGAAATGATTTTCATGCCTAAGTTTAGTTTGGTAATAATTTAAAATGTGTATGTCCCTTCAAATTTGCTTCTTTATTATGCAATTTTACTTCTTTGTAATGCAACAAATTCAGTAAAAATATTATAATGCAGAAAGTCCCTCATCATTTTCCCCTACTCATTATCCTCTTATTCTTTTCCTTCTGATCATCAATAGTTTTAAATCTTTGATTTTAAATTTCTACGCAAAAATAGAGCAGAAATTATGCATACACTCTGTTCCAAAAGTTTATAGAATCTTGTATTTTCCTATATTTTTTATGTATATGATGTATGTCTATGCAACTTACTGTATAGATATGTTATGTCTATTATATTGAGAAAACAGCAGTTCTACCCCGTATATTTAAAGCCAATTTTTAAATCACAGAATAAACAGAAATAGCCTGTCCCAAGAGTTTATCGACAAATGCAATTTTATGCAAATATGAAATCGTTAATCAGGATGCCGACTTGGAGCCTAATAAATACGTTGTAAGAAAAGGAAAGCGGCCGTTTGTTCTGCTTTTCAAGATGCCTAAAGCTTCTCAGCTCTCTAATGAAGAAGCAAGTAAAATTCTGCATTTGAAATTGCTCGATAAGACTGTTAAGGAAATATCGAAACTTTTAAACGGTTCTAAAAGTATTATTTTTCTTGTATTAACTCGTAAGATGCCATATGAGCCAAAACCTCGTTCGGGAAGACCACGTGCGGATATTTGCAGTGATAGACGGATACAAAGAATGGCTTCAAGTCAGAAAATGACTGTTCGCGAAATTACTAGGGCTTCCTCGTTGCAAATCTCAAAGAACATTGCTCATAGACGAATTATAGAATCTGGATATATGATCCACGCACAAATGGCTTGCAGATTACCACTCTCAAAGCTTCACATTAGTAAGAGATTACAATTAACTCGTAATCAAATGCCATATGGTTATAAATGGATGGCTGTTCTTTTCAGTGATGGAACCTCGATGGATCTGAAGGGAATATAAAATATTGGCATGATTTACGGAAAGAGCCCATGAAAGTTTGCAGTAGGCAAAGCGGTGATGGATCTGTGATGGTGTGGACGGCTTTCGGTTTCAACGGTCAAGTGGGTTTGGCCTTTTTAGATGGTCGACAGAATTCTCCTAAATACATAGAAACACTAGAAAATCATTTTATGCCATTTGCAACAAACATAGGGAGAAGAAATTGGGAATATGAGCATGATCATGCTCCTATCCATACCTCCAGTTACTACGAAAAATTAATTAAACTCTAAAAATGTTGCTGTTCTTGAGTGGTCACCGTTGAGTTCAGATCTACACCCAATTGAGAATGTGTGGGGTATTATGTCTCGGAAGGTATATGAGAATGGAGAGCGAATTTCTTTCAGTAAATGCCTTGAAGGCAGCCATTGAAATTGCATGGTACAACTTGGAACCAGAGATATTACAAACCTTAATTATGTCGATGGAAAAAGGTGTATACGATGTCATACTGAAAAATTGAAAGACTTTAAATTATTAAGAACATTGTATTGATCAACTTTTGTTGAAATGTCATATATTCTATAAACTTTTGGGACACCTAATATTTCCATTTTGTTATATAATTGAAATACGAATCGTTTGTCTTTCTAAATGTTTCGTTGAATGCAAGTCGCATATGGTTTGAATAAACATATTTGTAATTGGTGTTTGTATGCCTTTCCGTTTTACTAAAACAAATATTTTACTTGAGTCTAAACTTTTGGGACCGAGTGTAATTTGTGAGTTAATGCAGTCGTATGTTTTATAAACAGGGTGCCCACTTGAATAAGGCCACTTGTTCTTCGTATTAATATGCTCAAGTTGTCTTTTTGCTCTAATTCAATAACGCTCTACAGCATTGCGATTTGTATTTTCCCGAATTTTGTACCGTTTTCGAGATAGGAACGGTAACTCCAGATTTTCACACCAGGTGGAGTCGAAAATGGTCTCATCGCATAGCACATAAACATTTTACTATACCTGGACGTTAGTTTCATGACTATAGCTTCCGTCGTTGTGAAGTTAAGAGAGGTGGCCCTTATTTTAGTGGGCACTCTGCATTTAAAACTATTCAATTTCTTTGACAAGTTCGCTACGTAGAATTATGTCGTCCAAAATAGGTTTGTTCAAATTTCAAACTAACTTCGTTAAAATAGCTGAAGAATTAGAGACAAAAAAATGGAGAAAGATGCCTGCTTCTGAAATTTGATAATGTTGAGACAAACTCGTTTCATTCTTTTTCTCTGTCGTTTAGTTTTATTGAAAAAAATTCTTAAAATTCATTTGACTTTATAATACAGGAATCTTATATGGTTTGGATTTTCAGAGCATTCAGTAACAGATTCTGTGTGAGAGGCATAAAAAAGAACTGAAGAGACAGAACAGATTCAAGTTTATGGTTTAGTGATTGCATCGAAATGTTACTACGTAGTTATGAAAAGAAAGGTATAACAACATCTAAAGAAAAGAAGGCTATTACGAACTAATACTGTAAAAGTGAAGATACCTGTGCTGTACATAGTGTAAATATTTCTTTCTTTTTGTTTATTTTGCTTTTCTTAAATAAAATTCCCGTGTCTTGCCCATCAAACCGTTCAGTGACCTGTCTGGCCACAGGTACGGGGGTAAGAGACGGCGTTCTGTTCTGTATTACAACCTTGCGAATTATCGCAGTATTTCACAGAATTATTGAAGTGAAATTGTTGAATGAGACTGTGAAACTCCTTCAGTATTACATAATCAAAAACTAATATATTGAATGCAGTGCTATAATAAGTAATTCGAGAAAAGAGACAAGAAATAAAATTAATGACTGTGTTTATAATTGAAATACGTGTTCCGTCTAGACAATTTTATTTAAATTTCATTTCTCAGTGTTCTTTGAAGAAATAGAATTATTTTGCAATGTAGAATAAAACCCTATTATAATCTGTAAAGAAATATTCTAATTCCATTATAGCTCTCGAACAAACTGATCTGAATTACAAAATAATATCTTAGAATTCAGCATTACGTAATATCATTGCATCGGCTTTATCAAAATACCAGCTTTAACAAAAAAATGATATGACAGAAAAAGAGAATGGCCATCATTCACGGTTAGGAAGTTGCTTTGAAATGTTAATATAATCATAAGATTCATAAGCTTCAAACGTATTCATAAGATTTTTAAAACTCATTCTTCTTCAAAGAGAGTGATTAAAATTCATACAAAAAGAAAACCAATAAAGTAATAATGTAGTGAAAATTCACAATTTACATTTCTCATTTTCAAGAATTATAGTAGTAATTTATTTATTTTTTATTTTCGGAAATGTTGCCACCGATAGTAGCGTTTGATTGGAGAGCCTCGGTCGAAGACCTATAATCTCTATTCCATAGTTGTGCTGTGAAAAAAAGTGACTTAACACAATAACTCTAACTTAATGATACTGTGCCAAGGAGTGTTAAATAAGAGAAAAGAGAAGGAGAAAGAGAGAAAAAAAAGATACAAATGGAAATGTTAAAAAAATATAGTATTCAAAGTGCAATCTTTAAAATCAATGATACTGTGCCAAGGAGTATTAAATAGGAGAAAAGAGAAGGAGAAAGAGAGAAAAGAGGAAAAAATGGAAATGTTAAAATACATATAGTACTCAAAGTACAATCTTTAAAATTTATGCCGACAACAATGAATGTAGAAAGTGAAAGAAAAAAAGATCGGAATTTTTATTCTAATGACCGACTGAATTATTCATGCCATATTTTTTTCTTTAAAAAATGAAGAATACATATAAATAAGTCAGTAAAGTTTATTAAAACCTAAACCAAGGACATCGAATAGTGATTGCTTCTACTCACAGAGCCAAACATAATTAGTTATGAATGACTCGCATTAACCCGTTAATAACGCCCAGCGTCCTATTCAGAAGAAAATTACATTTCACTTCCATATCTAAAGTTTTATTTATTTATTTATTTATAACCCGCCTAGGCCCACACTACCCTTGAGGGTGTAAGGCCTTCCACGGCCCGGAGGTGAAACATAAAACAAAAGAAATGAACTACATAATAAAGAATTTGCAAAGAACCCCAAGGGGTCAGCAGAACAATTTAAAAATCATCGTTCATAACAATAACTCCAGAAAAAGTATAAAGAGCAAAATCACAAAGCACAGAAAGATTAAGAGCGAAAACACAAAACGGAAAGAGCAAAAACCCGAAAAGGTTAACATACAAAACACAAAAAGGTTAAGAGCAAAAACACAAAACGCAAAAATTGCAAGAGCAAAGACGCAAAAAGCTAAACATTAACAATTCTTTGCATGATTTTTCCTTTATTGGTGAAATAAGTCAAGGTGATATAATTCATGTTCAAAATTAAAGGAAAAATGGTTAAAAAAATCTTAGTATATATTTATAGTATAAATTTAGCAAAAAACAATACGATGGAAATTTCCATCATCATGCAAAGTTAGATTAAACGCAAACTTTTTCAGAAATTGCTCTAAAAATAACAGAAACACATGTTACAAACCTTTCATCCACATCACTTTTTTAGCAATAGAAACTCAAATATAATTAAACAAAATTAAAAACGAAATCATACGTTTATTGCAACTACAACAAACAGCGGAATGACAACTTCAAGCTCGTTTTACTGATAGTGACACTTGCTTATTTTTGACAGCTATGTTTTTTTTTTATGCAATGGACATTAAAAAGGTATCCAGACACGATCAACTTAAAGTGAACTTGTTCTTTTATATAATTTTTGGGCATTCAATGTTATGATGGAAACTTCCACCATCATGCAAAGAAGGGTTAAAAACACATACACAAAATCAAGATAACCAAATCAAAATCAATGGCATTTAAAACCAAACAGTTAGAAACAAAAATCGAGAGACAATAAGCATTACAAAAACCACACAAAAGCGCAGAAGCACAAAAGAGATCTAACAAAAACTTTGCAATGGACAAGATAACAATTAAAAAGAAAACGAAACAATTCCTAAAACCGTCGAAATTTCGAGAACAGTTAACCGAATTAAAGAAAAGGAAAAAGAACAGAAAGATTTATAGCAAAAACACAAAACGCAACAATGGCAAGAGCAAAGACGCAAAAAGCTAAACATTAAAAACACATACTCAAAATCAAGATAACCAAATCAAAATCAATAGCATTTAAAACGAAACAGAAACAAAAATCGAGAGACAATAAGCATTACAAAAACCACACAAAAGCGCAGACGCACACAAGAGATCTAACAAAAACTTTACAGTGGACAAGATAACAATTAAAAAGAAAACGAAACAATTCCTAAAACCGTCGAAATTTCGAGAACAGTTAACCGAATTAAAGAAAAGAAAAGGAAAAAGAACAAAGATTTAGAGCAAAAACACAAATCGAAGAAACAAAAATTATTATTTTCTTTAAGAAAAGTTAAAGAAAATAATAATAAAAAAATTTCCAGAAACCGGAATACTTCAATCAAGTCCGAAACTCAGTACTGATTAAACCTATTGCACATGTCCCTATAGAATCTGAAGATCTTTTAACGTCGCAAAATCCACTCTCTATTTTTCAATAGATTTTTGAACCACTCGACCCGATGATTCAGTAAGGGTTCTTTAAGATGATATTCCTTAGTCTCCATATCTAAAATGAACACATGACATTCATTTTTTCTGTATACGAAAAGTTAATATTATATTCCTGAATTTCTATAGCCAACTGATAGAATATGTCAATATTAAACTAGTATATACTATCAACTAACCAGATTTTGAAGTAAAAGTTCAAAGTTTAAAAAATTGGAATTTTTTATTCATTTGAATTATTTTTGAAATAGTGCTAGGAATTCGAAGGCAATTTTCTTTTAATATTCAACTTTATTTTAAAACTCTTTTAATATATATCTATAAAAAGTTTTATAAATTACTAGCAGTACGCGCACGGCGTTGCCCGTGGAATCGGGACTTCAACAAAAAAAAAGCCCACATACAATTGCATAAATGAAAGTTTTAAAAGCGAAAACGAACGAAAAATATATATTATTGAGTTGGTCCACTTCTTTTTCCTCTCGACCGAGTACCGTTAAAACCAAACAATGTTAAAAAAAATTACAATCTGATATTTATTACACCGCAAGTAAAGTATGAAAGGCAAAGAAATAAGTTAAGACACGCTTAAAAATAATAATCGAAGTCATCGAGTAAATAAATCATCTCCTCGCAGAACGCGAAAGTAATGACGTCAACTTGGCCCGTCAGCCAATGAAATTGCCCGCAACGTTCCTGAGAGCTGTCGCGGGCGGAAGCTTCCCTAGAGGAAAAATATCATTCAACTACCAGGAAAAAATTAATTAAAAAGAAAACGAAAAAAGATATTTTAACCATTCTTGTTTTAAATCCGACAGAACCGTTGCAGTTATAAGCTGAAAAATTTTCAAAATGATATCTTTATTAGAACATCGGATGCAAGAGTTTTAAGGATTCCAGAACATTTTATTTTTGAAAAGTGACTATTTTTAAAAAAAATTCCCAAAATTCAGTAAATTACGTTAGAAATTCGAAACTAACTTCATTAGAATGGAAATCGTCTGCTCTTTCCAATGGTTTATCTATTTTTTTCGTACAATTATTCAAAACCATTCTATTGAGATATGAGTGCGAAAAATCAACCAAAACAAGACGAAACATTAAATAAAAAATTTTCTAGATTACATTTTAAAATTTCGGCTTCGAGGTGCATTGAGTCACTATTGCGACTACCTGTGTGCCAAATTTCATAGCTGTAAGTGCGATAGATTCGTCTGGACATCGCAGACACACACACACACACACACAAACATTGCCTTTTATAAGTATAGATTTTCTACCATTTTGTAAATATTTTATTCTAAAAGAAAATTTAAAAAATCAAAAGAAATCTCTCTCTCTACAATCTTCACTTCAGAATTTAATTTTAATTCGCAGTTATCTTACTCTTGTGTTGTCAACATAACTTAAAAGAAATTAACCGAAATCAATGCTTTAAATTAATTGGTTTGTTAACGGGTTTACCCATTCATGGTCGGAGTCGCATGTCATACGTTCGGCTGTTTTGTGCCGGTACTATATTTAAATCCGTAATTTTATAATTTTTAAATGCAAATATCACCTGGTCATGCTGAAATGTGTCAAGTATCCTTTACCATCTTAAATAGTTTGAAATAATAAAAAAAAATACATCAAATGGGTGGTGACATCCAATTAGAAAGTTAAATGAAAACGTAAGGCAAGGGGTTAAAGAGGGCATTTTATCAGATTTCTTCTTAGGTTAAATGGAGTTCAATCCGATTCAGGTTTGTGCTTTTGCTCTTAATCTTTTTGCGTTTTTAATATTAAGATTTTTGTGTTTTTGCTCTTTTAGTGTTTTTAATGTTAAGCTTTTGTTATTGCTCTTAATCTTTTTGCGTTTTTAATGTTAAGCTTTTTGTGTTTTTTGCTCTTTGCGTTTCTGTGCGTTGTGTTTTGCTCTTTATCTTTTTCTCAGTTCATTGTTATAAACGATGATTTTTAAATTGTTTTTCTCACCCCATGGGGTTTTTTGTAAATTCTTTTTTAATGTAATTCATTTCTTTCGTCTTATGTTTCCCCTCCGGCCTATGTAAGGCCTTACACCCTCTCGGGTAGGCTGGGCAGGGGAGGGTTGTAAATAAATAAATAAAAATACGATTCAGTAAGTCGCTCTTCGAATGACCAAACAGTGTCGCTCCTCTTTCTCATCTTGAAACTCAAGTTCCGTATAAGTGTTATTTCATTATAAAATGAATTTGAATGAAAGAGGCTTCACGTTTTCATCTGTTTGCGAAGACATTTAACACTGTCATAATTTAGATTAATCAATTTGTTTGCTATCTCATCTGCCAAAAAAACTGTGAGACGCATATAAGCCGGTGCGGAAGACTCACACTAATATACATAATATAGAACGTAGGTCAGAATTTAGAATAACACAGAGAAGAACTTGGATCATACCATAGAGTTTTCGACCTCTTTCTCATTTTGAATCCAAAGTTCCGAATAAGTGTTATTTCATTATAAAATGAATTTGAATGAGAGAGGCTTCACGTTTCCCTCTGTTTGCGAAGACATTTAACACTGTCATAATTTAGATTAATCAATTTGTTTGCTATCTCATCTGCCAAAAAAACTGTGAGACGCATATAAGCCGGTGCGGAA
>BGPR01003749.1:66560-79927 GCA_013235015.1 Araneus ventricosus
AAGTAAAGAATTCATAATTTAAACCTTACATTCAAAATTAATATCTGTATATTAATACGTGAAGAAAAAACTTTGTACCCCTTTTTAAGAACATTGCGCGCACGGTGGAGTGTGAGATTAGGCATAGTTAAAGTTCATATAGAGAAGGAGTGCGGAAAGATAAAATTGATGTATAATATGTGTTACAAATGCATTAAATTAAATAAAATAAAACATTCATTGTTGACGTTCATACACTGTAAACAATTAGCGGAGTAAATGCGGAGTGGATGATTTGTAATTGATTTAATCCCCCCACAGTGAAATCCACTCCAAGAGGGAGTTTATTTAGATTATTTATTTAAAAAAAACTCTTCGGAGTGAAATACAAAATGCGGATGATTTAAATCTGTCAATGCCCACACATATTAGTCTATGGCCAAACAGTCACACAGAGTAGAGATTGTATCTAAGGAATTTATATACAATATGTATTACTAATACATTAAATAAAATAAAATAAAACATTTATTGTTTACGTCATTACTGAATATCAAACACATAAAAGTCTGTGGTCAACAGTCTGACAACATGAAGCACGTATTCTTTACTTCATTTTTTGTATCAATTTTTTATTTAAATTTTATATAATTTGAAAAAGATAGGGAAATTAACTGTGTAGCCTTGGCGAAACCTGGCCAGTGCAGCAATAAAGAAAACCAAGGAAATGTCAAAAAAGGCGTTAATGTTTTTTAAATATGACTTAGCCAAGCTATACCTCATTTTTCCTATTATTCATATTTTTCAAATAATTCGAAAAGGAATGCATAATGACGTATTTGTACACGCTCGCAGCTGACGTGATAAAACAAAATTCAAAAAAATAATATGCAATGATTATAGAGGTATACTCTTTGACAAAAGAACCTCAGCAACGTTTAAATTTAAAAAATTAATGAATTACAGTCGAATTTCGACCGCTGGGCGACCTCTAGTATAAATAAATACGAATACATTGTCGTATACAAATCTATCAAAAATTTGCAATCATTTGTTCTTTACAAGTAGTTCAACTTTATCGTCTAAATTGAATTTAGGAATTTATACATGAAATGTGAAATATAAATACAATATTTCCAGAAAATACAATTACAGGACATATTACGTTTGGGATCATCCCTTAAAGTTTGGGCCAAGAATTTTGAGAAATCCCATACAGGAAAATTGTAGTGAGTAATGGATGATTCATTATCAAATAAGCTTCTGTTTTCCAATATTAATAAAATACGATCAGCATTTTCAACTGAAAGATATAGCATTTATTTTCGACTGTCGGAATAAATCTGTTTCATAATTTTTTTAATGCCATGTGAAGAATTTATAATTTAAGCCTTACATTCAAAAATAATATATACAAAATGCATTGTCGTATACACAATGTATATACGAATACATTGTCGTATGCAAATCTATCAAAAATTTCCAATCATTTGTTCTTTACAAGTAGTTCAACTTTATCGTCTAAATTGAATTTAGGAATTTATATATGAAATGTGAAATATAAATACAATATTTCCAGAAAATACAATTATAGGACATATTACGTTTGGGATCATCCCTTAACGTTTGGGCCAAGAATTTTGAGAAATCCCATACAGGAAAATTGTAGTGAGTAATGGATGATTCATTATCAAATAAGCTTCTGTTTTCCAATGTCCGTCCCAAAATAGCCCTCGTGTTGCTTCAAAACGGGACGTTAATATAACTAAACTAAACTAAACTAAACCAAACTCTGTTTTCCAATGTTAATAAAATACGATCAGCAGTTTCTCAACTGAAAGATATAGCATTTATTTTCGACTGTCGGAATAAATCTGTTTCATAATTGTTTTTAAATGCTATATGAATAATTTATAATTTAAGCCTTAAAATCAAAAATAATATATGCAAAATGCACTGTCATTTTCAAATATATCATAAATTAGCGATCATTTGTTCCTTACAAACAAATACACTTTTTGATATAAATTGAATTTAGGAACTTATGCATGAAAAGTAAAATTTAAATGCAATATTTCCAGAAAATATTGCTACAGGGCATGTAAAACATTTATATTTCAAACCCTACACTCAGAAAGACGAATACCATATATTCAGAATAAACCAGCCCTTGTAAGGAAACAACAATTGTGATATTCATGAGCACACTGAAAAATGGGATAGAGACGTTAAAACTAAGTTTATACGATATCACTTGACTATTCATTTATACCTACACAAACAGTACTCATTCAGTGTAAAATTTACGAAGAATAAATGTCCTTCTGCTTTTCAAAGCACGTCTACATTACGATGGCTTTTCATATTTTGTCAAAGGAGTATTTTCTTGCGTTGGTGCAAAGGTTGTTATATAGGTTTTCTTGTAAACCAATTGTGAAACTTTCGATGCCAAATATCTTCAAAATGACATCATTTTCTGCGGATACATGGAAATCTTCTTTAAGACCTTCATTGTCAATTCTAGTGTTTGAAATAAAATATCAGTTTTCATTGACCGAATGGATGCAAGATCGATAGAAAAACTATTTTATGGAGAAATTTGAAGAAGAAATATTTGATACTTCTTAGAGTATGCTGTCCTGAAATAAAAAAAAATGTTGCAAATTAGGTTTAAATTTCTTTTTTTCACAGAAAGGAAATCTTTCTTATCTTATATTATTTAATTATGAGAATTGTAAATAAATTACCATTAGTCGTTAATTAAATTCAAAAACATCACATGGATTTCATTAATTCATGTTATTAAGTATAGTTTAAAATGAAAGCCTTATTTTTTCCTTTGAAACAACAACAAAACTCCAGGGAAAAATAAAAGAATTTTAGGATAACCGATCCATAAAGGAACCGTACGTAAAAGTTTTAGCAATTGAACACACTTCTCTAATTCATATTTAGTCATTTCGATTGTGGTGACTTCTTATGAAACCCTGCTTTAAGAACGTTTCCGTTAGACCCGTGGTTGTCTTTTGGTGACCTATCAATAAAAATTCATGTTCAATATCTAATCAAGACAGCAGATGGCATCACTAAATCTAATAAGGAATTTGTATTGGAATTAACTTCGGTTTAACGAAGAAAAATCAATCGAATATATCCCTTAAACTGTTAAAGTATTTTTTGACTTTCTAATCAGAGCCATATATGGGAATCAGCACTTGCATAAGATGGCAAACGTCTTTTTAACACTGCAGGCTTTCATTTTCAGATCATCCGTTGTCACTGTAAAATGAGAGAAATAATAAGAAAAAAAATTACCAAAGTTTTAATTCAATTTGCATAAGTATCCTTGTCAAGTATCTCCTTTTGCAAGTATTTATTATCTATCAACACTTCGAACGTACTTGTTTATTTATAAAAAAGTATGAAATGTTAATTTCATGCTTCTGGACATTTTTATTAGCGGTTATTTAAATTATTAAACCTTCAATTTTTAAATGCAGTAAAAAGGCAAAAATTAACCAGAAGTTTCAGATAGAAAGCAAATATGATATTACTGCTTATATTATTAACGTATAAGGTAGAGGCATTAAAAGTAAATTGAAGATATCCCTTTCAGCACCTAATGCTCTACAATATCCATACGATATCGTTAGGATATTGCGCGACATTCAGAATATCATAGCAACATCATGGAGATATCGCAAAATATTTTGTGCTAATAGGGATCACTTGACATTTCTTATATACCTACGCAAAGAATATTTATTCGGAGTAAAATTTGCGAGAAAGAGAAGCGTCAGTGCCTTCAAAGAAGATCTTTGCTGGAGTTTTCTAGCAATCTTTGTATAATAAAGCTCGAGGTAGAAGCTTTCCTCTTTTCCCAGCAGTGAAATTTGCATTATCAACTCTATCCAAACTGCCACAATTATTTAATATATGTGCAAACTTTTGAGAATCCTTTTCGAATTGCATCCTTTTCAATATAATGTGAGTTTCCATAGTTCCAGTGGAATATATATATATGAAATGTATTCGTTGTTGTAGTCGTTAACTGAAAAAACAGGCAGAGTAATTAATTAATTTTCCTTTATTATGGGAGAGTGACGGGATGTACGTACATCTTAGTTTAAGTTTTCAAGCCAAAAGTGAACAGAAGATCCCTGCTTTTTCTCAGGTAGGGATTTAAGAGATATACATGTGACCAAAGTGAAGGGAATAATAGCTATTTTTAGTAAGTTACGTTGGCGTTTCAGGAAAAAAGTCTGGTGCCAAAGAGACACCGTCATGATTTTCTGTGGGCATGTGAAAGCTATTAAATATTCTTTTAGTAATAAATATGCCAAAATGAGAAATTTAATATACCTCCAGAGCGGGAAATAGAACGAAACTGGAGTTTAAGAAAAGTGATTTTGGAATACATTAAGACTTTAAAATATATAATATTAGAATTTGAAATAAAATTAAGTGAGATCAATACATTTTATATATATATATATATATATGTATATATATATATATATATATATACTATCTACTACTACAATTCTGAAAATTCGACGATCGATTGAATGAATAAATGTTGATACAAATGAGCCAGGGTGTCCAAAAAGGACTTCCCTCATTTTAAAATTAAATAACTGGCAACGAGATCGATAGAAGAACGAAACCAGTGATATGCTTGGTCAGCCGTGAAAATCTGATACAAAGTTCAAAATTAGTTATAAATGTTGCGACAGGTGGCGCTGTATTGTACTTGCAGTTCAGATTTCGAGAAAGAAGGCTATAAACTGTCATTGTGCAGTAATCCATTGCAATCACATCACAATTGATTCAAAATAGGCATTTTTTCAAATGCTACAGACTGACAGTTTATAGATTTTTATCGGATCTACAAGTACTAATGACCTGCAGCGCCACCTGTCGGCAACATTTATAACTAATTTTGAAACTTTTGTATCAGATTTTTACGGCTTTCAGACTAAGCATATCACTGGTTTCGTTCTTCTATCGATCTCCGTTGCCGAGTTATTTAATTTTAAAATGAGGGAGTCCTTTCTTGGACACCCTGTATTTGTGCATAGTTTTGGAATTAATAAAAAAACATTTGAAACTTAATTTGGAGAAATGTAACTTAAACGTCCATGGTTGTAATGAGAAAAACATGTTTTTTATACTTTTTGCTTGTAGCATAGTAAAAACTTAATGAATAATTCTAAATAATGTATCCATTTCATTAATTGATGTCTCAAAAAATTCTTATTCCTATACCAATTTCCCTCAGTAGCGACACCGATTCCGAGAGAAAAATAAGCTTCAGACAGTAATCTGATAATGAAGTAAATATAAAAGTTTCATCATTTAAATGTTACTTCTTTTAATAACTAAATAAACATTGAGACATAAGTTTACTTTTCTAGAGAATGAAAAAATCTTTTATGAACAACTAAAAATTCACTGCTTGGACGAAACGCAATCGTAGGCAATCAACTACAACGGTATATTACACTTCCCTTTCAATAAAGATTGATAAAAATAGCATAAGTAATACAGATATTTTATTTTACTACATCATTTATTATCATTTTTACATACTCATTTAATCTTTTTGTAAAGTAGGAATTTTGTAACCGAATTTTACACTCACTTCCTGGTATGTTATTTTTAAAATTTTGCGCTCTGGTGTTTTCTTGATGAAAATGGAAGATTCTAATGGAAGATTTAATCCATTAATTTGATTAAGTTTTGGTTCTTCACCTGTGGTAAAGCCAAGTTCAGTTTGAGAAAAGTGTGATTTTAAGATTCCGTAATATTTATTATAATGCATTATAAATTGAGGCTTATAAAATTGAAAATAGTTTAAATAAAAAAAATCGATTTTTTTTTTAGTACACTAATATGCGTTTCCAAAAAGTTCTTTTGCTAAATTAATTTTACTGACTTTCCGATAAAGCAAATTCAGAGCTCCAAGGAGTTTTATAGGACTTGTAGTAAAAGCGAAATACAAGAAAGCATGAAAAAGAATCTTTTTCGTAGTGGAGAAAGCGTTTCCAATTTAAAAAACTTGATATAAATAAATTTTTATTGTAACCTACTACACGCAACTAAAAGAATAAGTATAAAAATTCTTGAAATTTTCCAAACTTCTGAGTTCTTTATAACATTGAAATGACTTAAACTTTTCATAAATTAAATTACCAGTTTCTGATAAATTTAATTAAATTTTGGTTCCACACGAGTTGTCCTACCTGGTAGAGAATTTTAGTGGTAATTGCTTTTAAGATTCCATAAAATTCATAATAATGATTTATAAACTAAAGACTAAAATGTAAAAAATAATTTTTAAAAATTATTTCTATTTCTGTACAATAACAAAATAGTGTTGATAAAACTGTTTTTATTAAATTTATATTACTGGCTTTTAATAAAAAAATCAGGGAGACAAAGTTTTTGGAGACATGTAGAAAAATTCAAACAAAAGAAGGCATTTTAAGGAATAATTTTTGGCAATGAGAAAAAGTTTTCAATACAAAGTAAGTAAATAAAATAAATTAATAAATTGCTATTGAAATGTAGTTCTGTAGCACGTTATCAGTTGTTTATTGTATAAAAATCAATATATTTTATTTTCCCAGTTATATTCAAGAACGATGCACCCATCTAAACGAATAAGTATGGGAGGGTGGGGTAAAATCGTATACTAGGGTAAAACCATGAACCCTTGATTCTGGCAATATTGTTTCTTCTTTCTAGAGGACAGATACTGAATTACTCTTCACTAGTCAAGAAAATGGAACAGTCATAGTGGCGAGTTGCAGCTGTTGAATTCACTGCTTCTCTGAAGGTTTATTTTTAAGACGTCATCTCTCTAATGTTTGTTGGATTTTAAACTATCCTTATTTAAGATTTATTACACTTTTAAGAACCATTTTTAGTCCATCCATACGTTTACTGAGGATTCAACAGTAATAATTAATAAAATTTAACAAAATATATTAAAAATTAAATTTTTGTATTAGACAGAATGGAGCATATGCAGCAACTTCCAATAAAATGCAAATACAGGTAACAGAATACAAAAGAAGAAAAAATACAGAAGAAGTAAACAATAGCGATAACAATACCTCTTTATAAGCGCCCAACGCAGCAGTATCCAATGATTGCATCAACAATACTGTCCTACAATTAACAAACAATTCACTATGGAATTAAACAACAAAAAAACGTGCTATAATAATTAAAATAATTAAAACACATAAAAGAAAACAATTAGAATATGAAAGAAAAACAATTAAAATGGAAGAAATGGAAGAGAACTCGAATGACGAACTTTTTCAAAAACCACTCGCCATCGGAGTTCTAAAACGGATAAATTTTCTGTCAAGGGTATGACTACTTAATCAAAAAGCCACAGGGGTATAATGTTTGACTATGTAAGTCATACCCTTGACAGAAAATTTATCCATATTAGAACTCCGATGGCGAGTGATCTTTGAAAAAGTTCGCCATTCGAGTTTTCTTCCATTTAAATTGTTTTTTCTTTCATATTATAATTGTTTTCAATTATTAGAGCACTGTTTTTTGTTGTTTAATTCCATAGTGAATTGTTGGTTAATTGTAGGACAGTATTGTTGATGCAATCATTGGATACTGCTGCGTTCGACGCGCATAGAGGTGTATTGTTATCGCTATTGTTTATTTCTTCTGTTTCTTCTGTATTGTTTCTTCTTTTGTATTCTGTTATTTACTAAGGAATTATATCCTATCAAACAATAAGGATTTACTTCCATAATTGCCCTGTTCTATTTTGTTTCCTATAACATCTACACTCGGGGTAAAACCGGGTACTCCAAGTGGCGTAAGACCGGGACAGTCAGTATTGATAATTCTTTCGCTGAAGGCGATAAAAACACATCAAGCGTTGATTGTTTATATTTTAATGATGAGTTTTCTAATTTAAATAATGAAAAATGGCTAATCTAATGTAAAAACTGTCTTAGCTGTGCCCACGAAAGCTGCAGTGGCGCAGTGGAAGAAGGCACCTGCTTTACATTTGAATTTTGTAACTAATATTTTTAAATTGTCATATAAAATAAAAACTATTCAACATTTCCACAGAAAACCAAGTTTTCTTAATTTCCCATAACGTTAACATGTGTACCACCATGTGTTTCACCCCACTAGTGGGATAAAACCGAGCAGTTTGACATTTTTATAAAAAAATTCATTGATAAAATAAGGAATGAAAATGTGAAATAAAACATTTATGCGTAGTTGAAAATGGAAAATAAGGGCTTTTTTTCTCTCCTAATATGTCTGAATTGGTTTATTTTCCCCTACTAGAAAAAAGAGGTTCCTGCCTCGGCCTCTTCTTTTTTTCTGCCTTTCTATTCCTCTTCTGAGAATATAGATGGCGCCAGGGAGACTAGTTTTAACGCTTTGCTTTTTCTCAGTAGAGCGGGCAAATTTTATAATCTGACTTGTTTCATCATGGGTTAAGTTTTTGATTTTACCTTATGAAAGCTTATTAATTAAGCTTGATGGCTAATATTTTGTTCGTCTTATGAAACATTTTTGATATTATTTCCTTTTTCTTTTGATGTTTGTTCTTGTGGATTTGATACCTGGGTTTCTTTGTTTGGGGAGTTCGGGCTATGAGAATCTCTGTATTAGCCTAAGGCTTGCTTCTTACAGAAAATTTCCCAAATATTCTTTTGAATCCATTTCGAATAGTTCTTAACCCTTGAAAAAGTGAACTAGAATGGATTTCTTATTTTGTTTTTTGCTTCTCGTTTACTTCAAATTACATACTCTAGGATTGCCTGTATGACCTTCCTTTTCTAATTTTGGCTTTGTTTGTATATCTGTCTATTGTTCTCTCCCAGATAGCACGTAAGTTTGCAGCAAGTTTGATTTTGACTTGTCATGGCAAAATTTGACGCGTGAAACTTGAATCGAACTTGTAGCAAGTTCGATGTGACAAATAGCGCCACCTCTTTGCAAATCAAACTTGCTGCAATTTTGCAAAGCAAGCTTCCTGCAAAGATAGCACAATAAGAGATAATTATCTTTGTCTCTGTTTTAAAAAACATCCGATTTTTAATAGCATCTCCTAGACCGTAATTCTTTTTTATTAATTCAATAAATCAATGATAATTTGTGAAAAAGATAACTTTTTTATAAAAAAATTTTTTGAAACATTTTCCATCGTTTTACTAAATATATCACTCTCACTTTAAAGAAAACTATATCGCCTTTTTCTTAATGTTGAAATTTTAACGTTTATAAACAAAATTAAATCTAAAAAACAGTCAGTATTTGTTGAACAATAATAACTAGACATTTTGTCCCATTTTAAAGTAATTACTTTTGAACTCTAATTTCATAATTTATTTTACTAGCAAAACGTAGTTATTAGCAAAAATCGCTCTCTCTTTGACTTCAAATCATATTCTCAACTCAAAAAATTAATGAAATCCAGAAAATAGTTAAAAATAAATCGTATACGAATCGAATAGAACGATGTATTAGCGAAATCTATCTTCTCCTCTCAGAGTTCGACTGGCTCAATGGTTTGCGTCTCCGCTTCGGAACCGGGAGGTCGCGAGTTCTATCCCGGGTTGTGTTTCGTACTCTCTTTTTGCTTTAATTTGCAATAAGTGTGCACGGCAAGTTTGCTGCAAGTTCATTTCATGGTGACTTCGGAGCTTTCGTTAACTTACTGCAAGCTTGCACTCTTGTCATGACAAATTTGTGGCAAGCTTGCTGCAAACTAAAATTGCTATCTGGGCTGTTTTTTGTTTTGCTGCTGCAATGGCGCGCATCTTAAACATTGTCGTAATTTTTCTAACTCCATTTCTTTTTATAATAAAATTCTTTTGTTCTTTTAATTTTATTGTATGATAATTAAAATATTTCTTTTTGTTCTAGTTTTAAATTTTGCTTCCTTTTTAAAAAACTTTTTTTATTTTTTTAAATTTGCTATATTTTTTCTTGTTGATAGTTCGCATACTAATGAAAATATGACTTTTTTCGAAAGATATATTGTACTCCGATAAACAATTAATATCTTAATAACATTTGAGAGCTCTATGTCGAATATTTCAGCACTAATAGGCCTCCGAACCTTCGATACCCGCTTTTACCCAACTTTCCCTATAAAAATTTCATTGGGTTTTATTTATATGGCAAAGAAAATAGTCATGTTTCGAATATCGGATTGAGAAAAAGGCTGAAAGAAGCATCACATGTAAAGCAGAATCAAATGTGATATTCCAGCGCGTATTGCTGACGTATGGGATCGAGACGTTAAAACTTAGGTTGGCGATATCACTTGACTATTCATATATACCTACGCAAACAATATTTATTCGGCGTAAAATTTGCAAAGAATAAACGCTTTACTGCCCTTCTAGGCACGTCTACAGCATAAAGTCTTTCCGTATTTGCTGAAAGAGTATTTTCTTGCACTCTTTGCGCAGTAAAGCTCGTTGTAGAAGCTTTTTTCAATTCCCAGTTGTGAAACTTGCGTTGTGAAATCTATTCAAAATGGCATCATTTTTTGAAAATACATTGAGTTTCTAAGAAGTCTTTTGTCAATTCCATTCTTTGAAATAAAATTTGAGTATTCATTGACTGCATGGCTGACAGATTGATCCAAAGCTTCTTTGGCAGGAATAGATCTTGGAATGTTTGGAATAAATATGAAGCGATGTTTGATCTTTTTGTATTTTACTCTAAATTATCAAAGAGTTTTTTATTTCGTTGCGAATAATTTTATAAAAAATTACCTGTTTATAAAGAATATATAAAGATTTTCATTTAATGCTTAAAAATTCTAATTATCTAATGTATTGTTTATCGTATGCCATGGAATATAAAAACTTACCAGGCTTTTATATAACTAGATAATCCATGCATAAAAGCCTGTGTTGTAGTTCTGTAATGTATCTTAGCCAGTGGTAATGCATTAAATTTCACGAAGAAAAGATATAGAATACCTGTTATTTATTCATGGTAATCAAAGAAATGGTGATTTTTCCTAGATGAAAAAATGTTGAGTTATTTTTGAATCGTATGCGATTTTGACGCAGTTATCGTAAAATTGCTTATACAAATTTTCAACTTTTAAGCGTTGTTCAATAAAGAATAAACCAGAGGTATCTAAAGCGAACTATTCCAAATGTTCTATTAAACTATATAGTTCATTCAATGATAAAGCAATTGAATTTCATCTAGAAGAGATATATAAGATATATATTTCAATATATTATTTTATTTATGATAAGAAGAAATATATTGTTACGAACGTGGAATGTAGCTTCCCAGCAATGTTAGTCTTATGGCTGGGAAAAGAGTTCTACAGGGGTATGTATGGGAATGCCAGGGGAATGAAGCCATCGACAGGCTACCTTGACGGCTTTGGCGACGAAATGTGGGATCTCGAGAGTACTGGAATTTTCTTTATCTCTATTAGGGGCCGATATCCGGATTTATCCAGATGATTCCATGTGAAATCATTGCCTGGCGGGGAGACTATAAATGGAGCGTGTTCGGATCACAGCGTGTGTGTTGATCGACTGGGATTGCCTTTGGAGTGCGAATGTCTTTGAACCTCTCTTTTGAATTTTATCCGCTGTGCGAGCTAGTAAGCTGTTAGACGCCGAGTGGAATTGAAAAGGCTGATGCTGTTCTTATTAGTGAATTGACGTCAGTTTGTGTTGCTAATCTGTGCAAGTGCTGTTTTTCCTGTTACCCGTGTTTTCCGAAATATTCGAGAATAAAGTGTTATTCTCCGTTACCTGTTTGTTGGACTGTTTTCACCGTACACACAAAGGACGATTTTCGCAACGGTATTTACATTTAACATTTTACACCACACCGCCGTCTCGATTGTATCTCAGATTGTTTCCTAGATGAATTAATGCAGAGGTATTTATGAGTTGTATGCGATTTTGACACAGTTATTGCAAAAATTGCTTGGGATCAAGTGCCCTCTCATTCAATGTTATCGACCAATATTCCTTAGTAGTTTTAATTGCACCTGAATCGATGAGTCTTATAGAATTTTGCCTTCTTCCAAAATATAGGGAGATGTGGCCTTGTGGTCATATTTCGGATTCAGAATCATAAGTGTAAGGTTCGAATCCCGATTCCACCATCGAGTCAGCTTCGACTGTCCAGCTCTCTCTCGCAATTGGGGCTTGGAAGTTCGGAGAAGGGGTGCCGGCTCATGTGTTATCCTCGTCGTCTGACCGTAGTAATAAATTACATGGGTCTATCGTTAATATACCAGGGATGGTAGTTATTGCGAAAACAACCGGTTTTCGGTTTTTTTCACCTCCTGTTTAACATGGCGGTTATAACCGCTCAAAATAACCGGTTTTCGGTTTTATAGTTTTTTTCACCTCCTGTTTAACATGGCGGTTATAACCGTTCAAAATAACCGGTTTTTGAAATAACCGGGTTTCGGTTTTTTATGAAAAAAACGCCGTTTGTAGACAAATTTTTTTATTAATATTGTTTTTACAGGAACTCAATCCGTTGGCCAATATTTATCTGTTTATAAAGAGACTTTCAGTAATTCGTCAACCAACGGACGCCTGGAGGAAGCAGTTGTCGGTGATTGGCCTAAGATGATGAAATTCAAAGCTTCATAACTTGGTTAAATTTTATTCTAATCGAAACTAAATTGGAGCCCATCTTCCAATCCAATTTTTTACTCCATTATTGGATTTAAAAAATAGCTTGTTATAACCGGAACAAAAAATAACCGAAAAACTGGTTAACAGAAACAAAAATAACCGGTTTTCGATTAAAACCGTTAGGTTTTTCTCATCACTATAATAGCTTTCGTGTTTCCTCAAAATAGAGTGTTAATGAAAACTGAATTAAGCTAAAACAAATAAGTTAAGTAATTTTAAATATTGAAACATAGCAAGATTAGGCTATGTTTTTTCAATTCGATGTATAATTTTTATGGTCTTCAGCAGTTTATTTATTTTTTTGTTTTCATATATTAAAGCAGATTTTCCATTATTCCTCCCATAAAGATCACTTTACATCGAGAGAATCACTACGGTATAAGAAGTAATATGTTTTGGTCTTCTATAAATCAAAGAGCGATAATGAGTGAGTTCGCAAAAGTGATTGAAGGTAAGCTAACATAGCTTCAAAGCAAGATTAAGCTATGTTTTTTCAATTTGGATGTATATTTTTTGTGGTCTTCAGGAGTTTATTTTTTTTTTCATATATTAAAGCAGATTTTCCGTTATTCCTCCTATAAAGATCACTTTACATCGAGAGAATCACTACGGTATAAGAAGTAAAATGTTTTGGTTTTCCATAAATCAAAGAAGGATAATGAGTGAGTTCGCAAGAGTGATTGAAGA
>BGPR01003749.1:86774-101297 GCA_013235015.1 Araneus ventricosus
AATATATCTGAAAGAATAAATATAAAAAGAATATTCTGTATTACTTAGGATGCAAGGGGAAATACTGATATTGTGCGATCATACAGCTAGTGATAAAAAGAATATAGCTGAAAGAATAAATATAAAAGAATATTCTGTATTACTTAGGATGCAAGGGGAAAAACTGATATTGAACGATCGTGCAGCTAGTGATAAAAAGAATATATCCTGACTGAAAATTCCTCTAAGATCCTATTCAGGTCGTTTCAAATTAGAAAATACTTTATTCGTAAGTAGCTAGTCTGTTTGATTTATAAACTGCTGTTTAAGAAAGCAAATTTTCTTATTGAAGTTAAGCAATATTTTCAAACATATACCACGTCGTATTTAAGCAATAAATACTGGAATTAGTGAAAATGGGAAATTAATCAGTTTCTTCAGTTTAGTCGGTTAGATAGAGACTCTGAAAGACTTTGATAGAGATGACTCAATCTATGGTGCTGTACTAAGAATCGTTTTAAGCATTTAACATATATGACAAAAAGGCCTATGCATTGAAAGTAGGAAATAAAATGGCATCTTTTACAGTTGTTTTTTAGTGATATATTTACTGTGTCGGGAGTTTGGAGAATGGTTTCATCAACTGAGCCCTTATGATTGCACAGGAGATGATCTTAAGCACTTAAAAAAATTCACGGAACATGGAATAAAATCTTTGACATATTCTCGAACATTTTATCGTATTTTTCTCGATCAGAACAAAGAAACAGTAAGTTAATATTTACTTCCATGCAAATATCACTGATTAACAATAAAACATAAATTTTATAGTTTTATTTATAACATAATGCTGTTACAAACTATTACATAAGAAATGTATCAAAGCCAATGAAAATAACTTTATTTCTGGAACAAAATAACAAGATCTGCTAAAAACTAGTTCATGGTTTGCAATTTTAAATTTCTACATTATTCGCTTCACGGCGCTCTTATAGACACAGTGGATATTTATAACTTCAATGCAGCATCATTTACGAATGAAATGCTTCTTTCTTGACTACAGGCATTGGAGAAGATCGTGACATTTCTCTGACTGTAATAAATCAATTTTATTTTTGATGCTAACTCCCAAACTCACTCATTTATTGATTTTCAGCAGTGCATTTATTACGCTACACAGCTTCAACTTGAGTTTTCAATTGGATGATATTAATCCTCTTTATTCTATCACAAACGATAGATTTTTATTTTCAGTAGAATACGAGATTTCTGTTTCCAGTTCAATATTTAGACTTCAATTTAATAAGATGGCATTCTTTTATACATTTAAAAGAATCGAGACTCATTGAAAAGCTAAGTTTTGGGGGGGAAATAATGATATTTATTACTGAATGTTGACATCATTTTGTATATTGTAGCTAAACGGTGTACAGACGAAGTCGAGCATAAATTTTTTTGGAGGGGAGGGCTTAGGAATTTAAAATAAACTCGTTGAGGCATTTTTGTGGATTTGTGCTAGACTAAATCACTGCTATTATATCTCCGTTATTTGTCTTATTATTTTTCTTTATCTCTATATGGTTTGAACAGTATGGAGACGAATCATCACCCCCCACTCAGCAGATTTCTGATTTTCCAGCCTCGTTGCTAGGTCTCAATCTAGGCAGATCCTTTGATGTGCCGCTAGCCTCGTATCAGGGTCTCCAATTGGAATTGGCGCATGAAGTTTTGGATTTTGAGTTTATTTGAATTCCATTGTTTCGCTGTTTCTGTCTATTTCATTTGTTCCAAATTTCATAAGTTTCTGACCTTGACGATTGATTTTCCTTCCCGTCTTCCAAAAATTCCATTTTGGAAGAAATGTGAATGGCCTGCTTTAGCTCTGCTGTATCTTCCAGGAAAGATGTCCCAGGTAGCACAACATGTTGCACGATATTGTACAATATTATATAATATTGTGTGATATTGTTCAATAATATATATTATTATATGATATTGTTCAATATTATAAAATATATCCGAATATTGTTCGATGTCATACAATATCTTTGTGCTACTAAGGGTGTTGTGGATTCCAAACTGAAATTCACTTGACACAATTTAAATTCTTGTCTTAAGTAAGAAATCATTCTATTACATTAAAACTCGGGTGACTTTTAGATATGATGGTAAACATGATATATATTCCAATTTGTTCCAGTATACAGAATTTCTTGCACATAAGTTAGGCATGAGGTTACACTAATTTCTAAGAAACAAAAAATATGCAACCAAATGTTATAAAGATTAAGGAAACTGGATTATAGAAAAAATGTCTAATAAAGACAAAAGAGCAATAATAATAGAAGAAATTTCTCTGGTGCGCGCAAATGCAGCAACATTCAGGAAAAATTGCGAAGATAAAGATACTGAAAAAATTAAAGAAAATTAAAACTGTTATAGAGACAATAAGATAAACAATAAACGAATGAAAAAGAACGAGGAAGAAGAAGAAGAATCCGATGGATGATTTTTTCACAGGCCACCATCCATCCAGATTCAAAATTAAAATAGGTTTTCTGTTGAGGAAAAACGACTTTAAGGTCACATAATTTTCCTCTGTGGCCTGAACCTATTCCGGATAAAATTGGAAACAAAATAAGGAAGAAAAACATTTATAAAAGAAATCAAAACAATCTTTTTAACATAGTCTTAAAAATCTTGCCTCTCTTTATGATGGAATGAGCCGACGCTAACCAAAGTAAGCTTTGTTTATAGGTGCTTTGCTTGAATCTGGATGGATGGTGGCCTCTGAAGAAATCATCCATCGGATTCTTCTGCTTCCTTTTTCTTTTTCATTCGTTTATTGTTTACCTTATTGTATTTTAACCTCTATCACAGTTTTAATTTTCTTTAATTTGCTTAAATTTCTTTATCAAGATTAAGGCGTTTAGAAAAATGAACTCCATTGGAAATGTCACAGTATCGCAAATTAGATTTCAAATGAAATTATACATAAACAGTTATATTTTGAAAGGTTTACGAATCCATCATAAAAAGGATTGGAATATAGGTATCCAGAATTTTTTTAATCGAAATACAAAATACTGATGTATCGAAAAAATATTTTCCTCCTTATGATTTATTTTATGACAACAACTTAACAGATACAACAAACTATTTCTATTTTAGATACTTTATGCTTTGATTCATTTGATATTTGTTCCATTTATTAGTGAGAGATCAACTCTTCATTGAATAATCAATAATTTCTATAAAGGACTTTTTTAATTCATTCAAAATGTAAAGAAATTTATGTACTGTAATAAAATATAAAATATGTACTAAGATCACCTCGATTATGAATTTTTCCAGAATGTCGCTGCAAAATTCTAAATGATTTACGCAATATAAACAAATTATGAATTATTTATGGAATATAAAAATGTTCTTTCCCATGAAATTTCAAAAAGTAAATATAGAATAATTGGATAAAAATATTTTCATGCAAAAAAAGTGAATTTTGCATTTCAATTCAAAAACAAAATTCAAAATTCAAAATTTAATTAAAATAATAATTTGTCAATATCAAACCCAAAATAAAATAAATAAATATCGAAAAAATTAAAATAAAAGAGTTAAATTAGATATTCCTTAACCTACATACTGAATAAATTTAACGGGTTTTTACAGAAGCGTTTGCAACAAAATGCATGCCACTATACATCATTTCTCAGCAGAAAAAAAGTCTTTTGGTTCAGGTAATTCCTGCAGATTACACCAGGGCACCGAATCCCGTTCAGCTAAATAACACCAAATTTCCGTTTAATTTCCGGCCAGTTACGGTTCCCGCTTCTTTCAGATATCGCTTTCTTTGTTTACGGCGCATAACATTCGCGATTTGAGATTGAGAAAGGGACATTTCCAGCGAGTCTTGAACCAAGGTAATTTTAGCTTGGCTAGCAGTTTCTAGGAAGAATAAACGATCAGAACAATAGATTCGAATTTTGTTCAGTATTTTTCATCATTTTGGAGAATCGGCTGCAAAAATCTGTTAGCTTTTTTTTAAAAATCGCGCGTTTTGTTGAATGGAATTATAAGGCATTTATATCAAAATTATAAAAAAAATTATTATTTAGAAATGGAAGACTTTTTGTAAGAATCCAGGCACAGGTTGCGTTGAGAGAAAAAATGTTGTTATAATTAAAATAAATATAATTTCTTTTCTAGAAACCTCGTTTGTGCTAACTAATTAAAAATCTTATATAATGCTACTTCACAATAATGATTCACAAATAGCTCTAAGTTTTATCTATTTCCATCAATATTCGTGGCATTGAAATATTAGACACTTTGTTTTTAAGGTAATCGTTGGGATATCACTATGATTTCATTAACGATAGAATTATTTTTTTAATTTTGAAAAGATCTAGAATACATATCAAGCTTGGTTGCTTCTTAAAAAATTTTA
The DNA here is from genome assembly GCA_013235015.1 of Araneus ventricosus. Lineage (NCBI taxonomy): Eukaryota > Metazoa > Arthropoda > Arachnida > Araneae > Araneidae > Araneus > Araneus ventricosus. The sequence continues at coordinate 91,204 of BGPR01003749.1, forward strand.
AAAATAGATTTACATATGGAAAAGTCTTAACTAAAGATAAAATTAGCTAGGAAGCTTTTAGATTTCTTTATGGAGGCGAAATATTAAAATAGTGACCAAAACTTTTAATATTTCTCCTATATTTATTTTCTTTCGCCTATAATTTCAACATATTCTTTGAAAAGATAGCATTGTCCTGTGAGTAAATAAATAGCACAGTTTTAGCAGTTACAAATATTTTTTGTTCTGTAACGATTTATGCTCTCATAATTTAATCTTCAGTATGATAACTTATCGCAGAATTCCAATCCTGAACTCAAAATTATCGCAATTATCAATTTCAAATACATTCCAACATTAACTAAAAACAAAATTTTGAAATGCAAATTATTTCCTTATTTTAAAATATTTCAATAATTTGAAAATCAATCTAATCCAATCATCATGACTGAAATATACATAATGAATTATGATAGTTAATTCTCATTAAAGATTCTTCAAAATTGTGCATTAATTATGATGATCAAAACAATTATACCTAATCCTCATTGATTATAAATGAACACGTAATAATTTAAAATATCATGAAATTTCCACGGTACCTTACGTTTAATTAAATATCATTCCTGATTTCAGCCGTTTTATTGACATTTTGTGCAATAGTTAATTGGAAAAAATTTTCATATTTCATATGCACTCATTTTGAATGTATTAATAACTCAGATTTTTAAATTTCTATATTTATGAAAATATTGTTGAGAATTATTCATATCGACGTAATTGTTTATTTGTTAATGGAATAACATTATGATACACAACTCATACAATTTAGATGGAATGTTTGTTACATCGGAGAATCAATTAATGAAAACATTTTATGGAACAAAATTAAATTGTTTTCAAAAATATTTTATTGGCTTTCTTCGCTTGTATGAAACTTCTTTTAAAATTGTGTCGGTCTATGCAAGACTCGTATTAATAAGCAAATTATATTCTTACGTTCATGATTTGCGTTCTACACTTAAAAAATAAAAATTGAATTTCATCATTATTTCTCAGAAAATATTTAAAAATTGCACTTTGTTTCAATGCATTTAACCTCAAATTATTAATGTCATTTAACAGTTTTTATGATAAATCCTGTCATCATTCATTTATTCGAATTCATACCGAATACCAATTAGATTGCAAATGTAAACATAAATGCTTATAGAAAATAAATTTAGAAACGCGGCTTCTTTTTCCGTATGTTTCAAGATGCGCTTTTTTAATACTCAAACAACATTAACTGTTTATATATAACAAGCGATAGAAAAAAGTCACTTTTATTTGGCTCGATTTGATTTCACCAATCATTTATCTCATGTTTCAATGTTTATAATAGTGCTATATTGAGGAACTTTGGAAATTCTTTTCAGTTTAGGTCTAGTCTGGCCAATTTAATCGGGCAAAGTAACAAAGAGGATATTTCGTATTTTTGCACATGGAAATTTATCTAAGCCACTTGTGTATGTAAATATGCTTAATTAGGCACTAACTGCCTAGTGGTCAATTTTTTTGCATAACGCCAATGATTTTGGTTTCGGGGGATATTTGTAGTATTCATTAATTAAAGATGCCTAAATGGATGTTAAGAAAAGGCTCACTAATTTATGTTATAGGTTAATTCACTAGGAGTTCCAGAAATGTAAAGATAGTTCATAAACAATTCACTATTTATATCTGAAGTATTAGCACGGATTTTGACATGCTTTTTGAACGGCATCTGATCTAAATTCATCGGAAAAGAAAACATCAACTGATATTTTATATTATTCGACATATAATTAATTCTAAGGAAAGAAATTAAGATTTTTAAAAAGTTTTCTCATTTCTTGATTAGAAATTTTATAAAAAAGTGATTTCTAAAATCAACAGACAGGTATGAACATTACGAATAATAACATCTGATCTAAATTCATCGGGAAAGAAAACATCAACGAATATTTTATATTCATCGACATATTAATAATTCTCAAGAAAAAAAATTATTATTATTTTGAATTTCTCACTTCTTGATTAGAAATTTTATAAAAAAAAGTAATTTCTAAAATCATCAGACAGGTATCAACAATATGATTAATAACCCCATATATACAATGCGTGTCCACAACAATCCATGACGTCAAGTGTCATCCTAAAATTGTAATGAGAATTTCAATTGTGTTTTTATACTTAATTCCTCTTTTTAGATTTTTGTATAATATTACGTTCTATAAAAGACATGTTCCATAAAGATATAAGTCTAATAAATGTTTATATGAACATTCCATCAATGGACAGAAACATCCTAAACCAATCTCTCATTCCCAGACAAAAAATAGGCAACCACGAGTTCAGTACCTGAATTAGTGACCATATTTTTTCTTCCTTCTTCCTACTAGTGTATAACTTCCGTTTATTTGAATCGCTTCCGTAGGCTTATCCTGGAAATTTGACTTGCCCCTAAATCTCTTTCCATGCCCCTAGCTATTGGATTTTCTGGAGTAGAGATAGTCACCAACCTATATCGAGCTATTCAGATTTCCTGAGGAAGCATTCCGCGGGCTGTATCTAACAATTTTTTTCCCTCTCGCCTTATTTGGACGGAACGTGTTGATAAAGGGGTGGGAAGGCAACTTCTTCCCCTTCCCCAGTGTACTTTACCGAGTCGTCTCCTTGGCAGTGGATTGGGTAAACTTGGGTTTTATTTACGATAGGAGGGAGAGGTTTAAGATTGTGGACCGCAATTTCGTTGGAATGCTTTTCTTTGGCAGAGGTGTTTTTCGGTAAAGCTGGCGACCACCAGTTCGAACTAATTGGAGGTTTGCGTGAAAATTCTTGTGTTTTCTAGATTTCTTGGAAGTTATGAGGATAAATTTTGGATAAAATATGCACATTACATAATTTCTTTAAAAGCATTTTCAATCCAGATTGAAATGCAAACGAATAGCATATGTTATTGTAAATGAAAATTGAGCCGTGTGATATCAAATTCTATCTACGTTGAATCACTTTCTACACCCACTCCCTTGCTATTGGATTTTCTAGAGTAGAGATAGTCACCGGCCTATGTAGAGCTATTCAGATTTCCTAAGGAAGCATTCCGCGGGTAAATTTTTTCCCTCTCGCCTTATTTGGACAGAACGTGTTGATAAAGGGGTTGGAAGGCAACCTACCCTCCCTAGCGCACTTTACCGAGTTGTCTCCTTGGCAGTGGATTGGGTAAACTTAGGGTTTTATTTACGATAGTGGGAGAGTTTTAAAAGTGTGAACCGCAATTTCGTTGGTATGTTTTTCTTTGGCAACTGTGTCTTCTGGCAAAGTTCTGAACACCAGTTTGAACTGATTGGTGTTTACGCGCAAATTCTTGTGTTTTCTTGATTTTAGTGAAGTTATCTAGATAGGTTTCTATTTAAAAAACGTAAATCAGCCAATTTCTATAAAAACGGAATTCAAAAGCATAGGTAATTGAACTTGAAAGGCAAATGAATAAATAGCATATGTAACTTCAAATGGGAATTCAGCATATGTAATATGGAATTTGACTTACTCTTAAATCAATTTCTACACCTCTAGTTATTGAATTTTCTGGATTAGAGATAGTCACCAGCACGTATCGAGCTGTTCAGATTTTCCGAGGAGGCATTACGTGGGCTCTATCTAACAATTTTTCCCCTCTCCCTTTGCTTGAACGGAACGTGTTGATAAAGGGGTGGGATGCACTCTGAGATGCACCCCTCCTACTCTGCATAGTATACTTACCCAGTCTTTCCCTTCGTAGCGGATTGGGTAAACTTGGGTTTTATTTATGATACAGGGACCGCAATTTCGTTGGAATGCCTTTCTTTGGCAAAAGTCTTTTTTAACAATATAATGACGGCTTGGGCGGTTTCAGGCGCTGAGATGATTTTTAATTAACGACTATGAAACCGGCCTTATGTTTGGATAGATTTGAGGCTAAGCAGGAATTCAAAAAGGATGCAGTGATTTGCACCGATTGAGGAAAAATTTCGTAAGTTAGATGAGTATCCAGACGATAAATCTATATTTATAAATAGTTAAGTTCGATGCTAAAAAAAATTGAAGCAGAAACTTATTCCGTCGATAAATAGTTAAAGGTGGGGAAACCACCAGTTTAAACTGATTGGTGTTTACGTGGGGATTCTTTATATTGGAAAGTTATAAGGGTATGTTCTTGTATAAAATATGTACCACTGATAATTTCTTGAACTATAGAATTTATAACCATATATAATTGAATCTAACAGGGTGAAAATGGCTTTATTATTTATTATTACTTTTTTAAACTACAGGAAAAGATTTAAAACTGATTTTTCAATGAAAAGTCATTTTTATTTATAAAATTTGCTCTTAACGTTTCAATTTCAAAACTATTGCTCTGTTCGAAGAATTTAAAACGGAGCTGAAACGACACCATAAAAAGTTCTAGACAAAACATCTCATACAATAATAATTTATAAAAATCGAATATGAGGCGAAATATTTTCTGTTTGGATTAGTATCATGAACGTACTTTTAATTTTTTTCTATGTGAGAGAATTTTCTGCTTCAGTATCTTTCAGCGTTGAAATTGCACTGTACTTGAATTCGCACGAGAAATCATAATGAAGTCCCAGTTTTTGGCACATTGTGAAATCTTGATTCATTTTTTTTCTTCCTCCTTCAATACGAATTCAACTCTATCAAAGTGTGTTTCCACAGTTCAAACTGTACTTGTTAAATACATTTCTCGACTCTTTCTCAGATTTTGTGATATTTTTAATGCTGAAGGTGTATGAAAAAACCCTTGAAATTAAATATACTATGATTCCAAATTATTCGATGATTGGATTATAATTAAATAAAACATAACTGCAGCACATAATGAAATTTGCTTGCTTTACCTAAAATTACAGCTAAGCTAGCTCCTAGATCTCCCCTTCATATTTTTTTTCTGAGAAAGAGAAATGTTATTTCTTCCTCTTCCATTTTTTGGAAGTTAAGATCTATTATCCCTTTGAACCGCGCGTTTTGTTACCTATTTTGGTCATCACTCATTACCAATAAATTGATTTATACTGTAGAAAACAGACACAGAGTGATTACAGATGTAACTTCGGCACATCATGAAATTCGTTTGATTTACGTTTAAATTACAGCTAAGCTAACTCCTAGATCTCTTCTTGGGATTTTTGCTGAGAAGTAGAAAAGTTCTCTCTCTTCCAGTCTTTGGAAGAGAAGATCAGTTATTCCTTGAAACCGCATATTGGGTTACCTATTCTTGTCATCACTCATTACCAATAAATTGATTTATACTGTAGAAAACAGACACAGAGTGATTGCAGATGTAACTTCGGCACATCATGAAATTCGTTTGATTTACGTTTAATTTACAGCTAAGCTAACTCCTATATCTCTTCTTGGGATTTTTACAGATAAGTAGAAAAGTTCTCTCTCTTCCAGTCTTTGGAAGAGAAGATCAGTTTTCCCTTGAAACCGCATGTTGGATTGCCTATTCTTGTCATCACTTATTACCGATAAAATGATTTATACTGTAGAAAACAAGGAACTTTCACAGAGTGAATACAGATGTAACTTCGGCACATCATGAAATTCGTTTGATTTACGCATAAATTACAGCTAAGCTAACTCCTAGATCTCTTCTTGGGATTTTTGCGGAGAAGTAGAAAAGATCTGTCTCTTCCAGTCTTTGAAAGAGAAGATCAGTTATCCCTTGAAACCTCATGTTGGGTTACATATTCTTGTTATCACTCCTTCGCGATAATCCCATTTATTAATGAAGAATATTCATTATATTATGGAACAGGAAACCAAGACAGAGTGACTGGAGATTCAGCAGATTAGAATCATGAGGGAACTGAAATTTTAATGGGTTAATGATACAGTGTGTGTACCAGCCCCTTAGAAAAAATGATAAATAACCTCTATATACAGTGTGCCACCAGTGAGGCAGAAGTTAATTTTGTATAAATCCAATCGTTAACTGCTATTTTTCATCAAATCATCCATATAAACAGTGAAAAGTTTCTTATTCAATAGATATCTAAATTTTTATTATCGCCTTTTAAACGTCAAAAATCCCGTAACCGGTTTGGCAAAAGTGAAAATTATATAAATCAAGCGGTTAACTGCTATTTTTCAACAAATAATCCACAAAAACCGTGAAAAGTTTCTTATGTAATAGATAACTAATTTTTTCAATCACCTTTTGAATGGCAAAATTGCTGTAACCGGTTTGGCAAAAGCGAAAATTATATCGATAAAATCATTAACTGCTATTTTTCATCAAATAATATATATAATTCATGAAAGGTTTCTTATGCAATAGATATCTAATTTTACCAGTCACCTTTTGAACAACAAAAATGCTTTTACCAAAGCATGAATAAAACTAAAACTGTTTCAAATATATTTGAATCATGAATGGCGCGGAGCGAAGTTAATAATTTAAATTTTAGTGAACGCGTAACACTCGGAACTGTTACAAAACAATTCTAATAAGTGTATTTTATTATTAGAATTGATTTGTGACAGTTTCAGTGGAGTCAATTTAAATGACTTATCCACCATTTGACGAAGCCATAGTGCATGTAATGGAATATCTTACTACAAAATTTTTTGCTGTATCCACAAAAGATTTCAAAATTTCTCTTAGTATATTTGATGTGTATCATCTGTATGTATAGTTTGTTTCAATATCCGGAGACTAGCACTTTTGGACGATTTTACACCGGAAAGGGTCGTCAGGCAATGAGTAAGATGAACGCATTTCTGGAGTTCTTTGTTAGATTACGCTAAGTAAAATGTAAATATCTCCCTTTCCATTCTCCGCTTTTCTCCTATTTTGGCGAAAATAACTCCGATTGGCGCATGCGCAAAAGCGCAGTGGGTTTCGCAATCCGATAACATACAATATGTATATCAGCAGTATGAATCTGCTGCACTGAACATCTATATAAAATTCGCATACAATGCATAATATTGCATATACCATATTCAAAATTATGGCACATGTTTTGTAAAGAAATATCCTCTAAAGATATGGATGAATGTATAGTGCCAAACAGCTGGTGCTTGCGACTAATATATTACAATAAATTATACACTCATTATAGGGTTAAACTTACTAAATCTAAATGTGCTGCACTGAACATCTATATACAATTCGGATACAATGAATAATAATTCATATACCATATTCAAAATTATGGCATATGTTTTTTAAAGAAATATCCTCTAAAAATATGCTTGAATATATAATGCCAAACAACTGGTGCTTGCGACTAATATATTACAATAAAATATACACCCTTTATAGGGTTACACTTACTAAATCACTCTAAGAACAACCGTCTCCAAACAGGTATTAAAACACGACCTTCATCCATGCAGAAAATACGTGACAATAATTTTACGAAGAACCAATTTCCTAAAATGTTTCATAAAACACCTTTGCCAGAAAGGACTGCCTCAATGCAAATTTCCCTTCCTTCTCTCGGTCATACTTTACACAAACCTAATTAATATGACAAAGAAACTTTGACACAGATGTAAAAAGCAAAACCTCCTCCTCAAGAAAACGAATTTCAGAAATTTCCGGTCATTTCATGAGACAGTAGTTTGGTGAAGTATTGTCAAGTAGCAGGGAAACTCTTTTATGGTTACCGCATGGGAACACGTGCGTTAATTTATGGGCGAATTATCCCAAACTCTTGCCATTGTATTCGGGGAGGAAAAACAGTTGCAGAACTGAACAGGTGTGCCACAGCTGCTGGCTCTCACCATTAACTTGATGTTCTTAATGGAGTCATCCATCAAGTTGATTCATCACTTCGTTTCACTTCTTTCGTCATGTTCTGGGGTTTTGTTTGAGGGAGGAACATTCGTATGATTCTTATTAAGCAGTTGCCCCATTCCAGCTAGGAACCTCCCCTCCAAAAGGAAAGTCTATAGAAGTAAGGCTTAGCACATGAAGTAAGGGATCAGTTAATTTGCGTAAGGGCCAAAATTAATGGTTCTCTTGTTAGATTACAGCCAATTCTCTAAGGTCCGTGACTAAGATTTAGAGCACTGGTTCTTACTCGTGGTGGTATTTTCGAATTAGGGGTGGTTTTAAATTGGGTGGTTGATTCACGGAAGGTATCAGGAAGACAATACAATAATGAGAAGCTAATATATACTACAAATAATACCTATCTACATCTCAATTTATTTCATCTCTTACAATGGTACAGAATTTTAAATTTAAACCGCTATAGCTTTATTCCATTTATTAATTAACTGTTTAACTTTTAGAAAAATAAAAGCTTCAAAGAAATTTATCGATAAAATACTAGACCAGTGTTTCTAAACATGTTTTGTGCCATGCCCCCCACCTAAGCTTTTCGAAAATTCTTATGCTTCTATGCAACATATACATAATTTTTAATATTAAAAAATTGAATTGTGCACTGAAGACACTTAAATGATAAGTTTTAGGAAGAAATCCCTAGGAAAATGTAGGGAAACGCAGTAAGAAAATTTTCTAAACGAATCATCGAGAACTGAAATTTAAGTGCGAAATAATTTTAATAATATTAAATTTTCGTGAGTTCACCATCTTTTGATTTTTGAAAAGGTTGAGGGGATTAAAGACTTATATATATCAATGTTATGAAAATCAATCAGTGTTGAAATTATTCATGACATTGATATATTTTCCACAAATCTTCTTGAATTGTAGCATTATTGCGCATTCGTTGCGTTTGTGTTTTATATTATTTTCCCTTTATATATATATATATATATCCCCCTTTTGTTTATTTCCTCTCTATAAGAACTATCGGCATGTTCTTCCCGCAGATTTTTTTTCTTGACATTATGTATTATGAATGTTAATGTTGATTATGTTGCTTTTACAATTCTGTTATGATTGTTTCTTATTTGTTGTATATATATATATATATATATATATATATATATATATATAAAAGAGGCAAAACATAAATAATATTCAAGAACTCCTCTCTGTTTTTTTTTTCTGGTTGGTTTGGCATTAGGGATGAAAATCAGTGTTTTAGGCCTTGCGGCATAACTGATTGCAAGAAAATGTCAAACTTTTATATTTAGCAATTCACAATAATTTCATCCCCTGAAGAAACGTTATTGTGCTTTTATTGCGTTTTTTTCATTTCACATTTTATACTCTTTCATTTTTCGATTTATACTCTCTCTCTATATATATATATAACATACGTTGTGTAGTCGTTGAAAATAAACAGAGGCCGAGTAATTAACTAATTTGTTTTTTTATTATCGATAGGAGAGTGGTGGATATACGGCCATCTCTGTTTAGGTTACAAGCGAAAGTGCACAGAAAAATCCTTGTATTCTATCGGATAAGGAAATAACATATTGACACGTGATCCAAGTGAAGGGAATATTGGGTATTTTTAATAAGTTACGTAGGCGTTTCAGGGAAAAAGTCTGGTGCCAAAGAGACGACGTCATGATTTTCTGTCGGCACGTGAAAGCGATTAAATATTCTTTTAGTAATAAATATGCCAAAATGAGAGATTTAATATACCTCCAGCGCGAGAAAAGAACGAAGCTCAAGTTTTAGAAAAGTGATTTTGGAATACATTAAGATTTTAAAATATATAACATTAGAATTTGGAATAAAATTAAGTGAGATTATTACATATATATATTATTAATAACTAATTTAGATAAAAATGTCATAACATTATGTTTACAAGGAAAATAAATAACACATCAATAATCCCCTGCAAAAACTAAATTTTAACTAAATTATATCTAATTTTAATTTAATAATTAAAAATACTAAATAAATACCAAAAGAACCTTAGTTAAAATTGAAGTTTTTGCAGGGGATTATTGATGATCCCCGAACACGGAGCCAGGACGGCTCCCTGTTGGTTAGGATACGAGGATATAGTTCCGCGTATATACGTGGTCCCAACGTGAGCTGCGAATCCTTTGTGGTCACCGAAAAACGGACAGGATTTGGTTCTCCTCCAGCTATTTGAGGAGCCAGGACGGCTCCCTGTTGGTTTATCCTATGGTTGGTATCC
>BGPR01003749.1:101307-117890 GCA_013235015.1 Araneus ventricosus
CGAATCCTTTGTGGTCACCGAAAAACGGACAGGATTTGGTTCTCCTCCAGCTATTTGAGGAAAACTCTGTCCACGCCTGCTAATCAGCCGTTCTCGTGCTTTTCATCTAGCAAGTATATAAGTTTGACTATCAGTAAAAATACTGATTTGGCGTGGATATTTAAAAAACAACTATATATGCTCCTTTATTCTTCAACTTTCGACACTCAATTGCTTTTCTATCTCTGTTTTGAAATACAATTTAAAAATTAATAGTTCTGCTCAAAAATTAATAGTAAGGACTCTGATTAAGACTTAAAGAGTTAATTTTCAGTTTTAGACGCACTTTCAATTTCGGGGCGATTTTATATTGGATAGTTGATTCTCAATTTGTACCAGGAATTATATCGGGAAAACAATGTATTAATAAGAAGCTAAGCTTTGCTGCAAAGACTTATCAATACCTATTTATCACTTTACATAGAATTGAGTACTGAATAAAGATTAGAAAACTGTATGGGAGACAAATAGCATATGACTCTATTCAATTAGTTTTATTGCTTAAATAATCCTTCAGCACTGAGACATGTAAAAGATTTGATGCATAAAATTCCTTTAATAATTCAAATAATTTAATTACTTAAGGCATTGGCATTTTCGGATCTTTTTGTTTCACTCGAGTCCTTCTCAATCATATTTAAACCTGTATAATCTGCTACATTGAAATAAATTAAATATTCCTGTCTTCTAGATGAAATATAATTGCAATTACTATTAAAATTGAATGGAGAGCTGAAATAAATTAGTACATCTAAACAGATTTGAAATATCCATTACTTCAGGTCTCTTAAATGATATGAGTTAATTTAATTCATTTAAGGATTATTACATTGCTTTCGAATAGATAATTATGAATAGTTCATTACGAAAAGTACAGAATCTCTTGCCATTCGTATGTAATAAATGATTAATCTCAGTGCGATACTGTTAAAGGGAAAGTTAGATTTCATCCGAAACTTTCTCAGTGTTATACTAAAAATGAAAGCTTGATGAAATAATTGATGCTAATGTTGGGTTATGAAAGATAAATTAATGCTTTCGCTACCGGTAGCACTTATATCTGACGTCTCGAGTTTTTTCTATATACCGGAACCCCGCGTCACAAATATGTGACGTCCTAATTTTCTTACCTCGTCATAAATATGTCACTTATGATGATTGATTGTACCAAATCATGCTGCACTCGGGTTCGTGGAGTTCGTACACTACCAATTGGGCTATGCATAGACAAATATTTCAAAATATATAATTCAAATAAGTAACATATATTTCACTTTGTAAAAAGTTTATTTCCTTTTTTCCTTCCAATTTAATTCATCACCTTGAAAATTGGTTTAATATTTAAATAATGAAATTTCTGATTTGTGGTGGAAGTTTCTTCGAAATCCTGGTAGCGAATAATTTTTAATTTTTTTTTTATTTGTTCTGTATGCACGCCCAGACCGTTTGACTTACAGGGACCAAATTTGGTACAGTGACAGTGCAGTCGTAAAAAATATTTTAAAATTCTAATTAGGTTCTTATTTATTTAATGTTAAGTTGTCCTTTTTGTCGGGGGTTTTTACCTATTTTCACGACGTTTCTTCATATATTCTAATCGGACAACCGTAATTCTTATATAATTGTAAAGTCAAGAATATTCATATTCTAATAAGAATAATTTGCAGCTGCTGTGTAATTTTCCTGATTTTCAAATACTTTTTATAATTTTTGGAAACTCTTTTCTTCTACAAAGATAATTCTTCTGCAAACGCTTTTTTCTCCATTATTATTACTTTCTCGTATACGAAGTATACAAAGATGAAGTATTATAATCTTCAAAAAATTCGAACTCGAGATTTTGACGAATCTCCACGTTTTAGACCTCCCCGAGTCCGAAAAACACAATTTTGGAATCATGTCTGTCTGTCTGTGAACACGATAACTCGAAAACTATTACAGCTACGGGGATGAAATTTGGTATGTGGTCTTTAAACATAATTTGTAGGTTTCTATCAAATTTTGGACAAAATCCGTCAAAGGGTCTGTCTGTTTGTATGTTCGAGGTCATGCGAACGCTATAACTCAAAAACCTGAAAAGCCAGATGGATAAAATTTTATACACAGTTTTATCGTCATGAATGTAGGTCCGTATAAAATTTTGGACCAAATCCGTCAAAGTGTTGACTGTCTGTCGGTCCGTATAATTTACTTTTGAAAAGAATCCGTTATCTCCACGCGCATGCGTATTGGAAGAACGGAGAGGAATTTCATTACGGAGCAGCGAATTACCTCAGTTTGTCCTTGAGCCGGTAAGAGAGGAACATCGTTGCGCATCTCTTTGTACTTCATTTTTTGCCTAGATGTTTTTCAATCACTATAATGAAAAACCTTCTGATAGTCATTGGATTCTGGGTAACAATAGGTTCGAATTTTTTTAGCCACGTGGGGGAAGGCGAAACGGCACCTTTTTGGGGAAGTATACGAGAAAGTTTAGGGGAGAACACTCCCGCTGGTTAATATCATAGGCGCGAGTCGAAATCTTATGTCTCCATGTTTTAATTTATTAGTTCCTGATTTATTTCTCTTTTTTATTCGTAATTGTTGCTTCATTTTGCAACGTGCATTTTGGGCAACATTTTGAAAGTTGTATTAGTTATACGGTATATTATATATGCCATTAAAAATCAACCACGGTGGTTACATAAAGATTATTTGAAATAAAAAATTAACATAACTAAATCAAAATATTTAACAATGGCTACTGAGAAAAATATCATTTGAGTGTTGTGTCCTATATTTAGTTTCCAGAATATGTTTCTATGGATTTCTCAACTTATCCCACTATAACAGTTCTTACAATGTAAAGGGCTTAATCTTCTTGCTGGCCATTCTAGTTTGTGGGACATATCAAAGACAAATGAAGGCCAGACACCAAATTAGAATATATAAAATAGTAGGAAAAACACATAGAAAATTACTATACTAGATAGTATAACAACACAATAATTAGAAAAGCTATACTAGCGATGGCTCTAACAGGTATTCAGTTCTTAAATGGCATGCTGTTAAATAAAACTAATAAAATTACTGGTAAGATTCAGAACATAATTATCTAACGAAGTAAATAAACAGTTATTTGTTGTATTTTTGACATGGCCTATTTTACATGAACACGGCATGTTATACGTAATAAACATGATATCTTATAATGGATTCAATGTACAAAACCTTTGGGTTATTTCTATTTGATGTGCAATTGGTAGTGGTTTCTTGTTAAAGCAAACGAAAGCTGGTAAAATTTATTATGCTTCGTTGGAAAAAATGTGCCATCAGGATCATGTATTTCCTGCAAAGAAACTATGATAATATGTATTTAATCTATATATTAATTCGTGAAGAAAAAAATTTCCACCCCTTTTTAAGCACATTGCGCGCACGGAGGAGTGTGAGATTTGGTATAGTTAAAGTTCATATGGAGAAGGAGTGCAGAAAGATAAAATTTAATATAATATGTGTTACAAATACATTAAATTAAATAAAATAAAACGTTCAATGTTTACGTTCATACACTGTAAAAAAATTAGCGGAGTGGATGATTTGTAATTGATTTAATCCCCCCCACAGTGAAATCCACTCCGAGAGGGAGTTTATTTAGATTATTTTTTAAAAAACTCTTCGGAATGAAATACAAAATTCGGATGATTTAAATCTGTCAATGTCAAACACATATTAGTCTGTGGTCAAACAGTCGCAGAGAGTAGAGATTGTCTCTAAGGAATTTATATATAGTATGCATTACTAATACGTTAAGTTGAATAAAATAAAACTTTCATTGTTTACGTCCATACTGAATGTCAAACACATAAAAGTCTGTGGCCAACAGTCGGACAACATTTATTTTTTTAACCCTCCGGTTTTTTTGTTTCAATAAAAAATATATAAAAAAAGTCGAAGCACGTAGTCTTTATTTCATTTTTTGTATTAATTTTTTATTTAAATTTTATATAATTTGAAAAAGTTAGGCAAATTATCTGTGTAGCCTTTGCGAAACCTGGTCAGTATAGCAATAAAAAAACCCCAAGGAAATGTCAAAGAACGCGTTGTTTTATAAATGTAACTTAGCCAAGCTATACCTCATTTTTCCTATCATTCGTATTTTTCAAATAATTCGAAAATTATTGCAAAATGATGTATTTGTACACGCACGCAGCTGACGTAATAGAACAAAATTCAAAACAATTATATGCAATGATTATAGAGGTATACTCTTTGTCAAAAGAACCTCAATAACGTTCAAACTTAAAAATTTAATGAATGACGGTCGAATTTCGACCGCTGGGCGACCTCTAGTATACAAAACGTGGCGAACGCTAGTCATTCCGTATATCACATTCAGAGATTTCTTAAAATTTAACTATAATATAAATACTAAACAATATTCTTACCAAAATAAAACCGCAATTGAAATAAGAATATTAAAAATCAGTAACATTTTAATTGAAACTTACGTTAATTGCACAGCATGCAACGGCGTAATCTAGTATTTTATAGCCTTTGCAGTTTAAAAGTTTTTACAATTCTTTACATTAACTGTGCGCCATTTTGCAAAGAATACATCTATAAACGTATCTGCATGACGCATCTTTATCCTTAATTTCTATCCATTTCTCCTATAACAAAATGCGAGATACTTGTATTTACTTTCCCACTGAATCCAGCAGCCTTCGAATTATTTGCTGTCCAATCAATAAGACCAGTATCGAGAACCAATATGCCAGGAAAGTTCTCTCAATATTCTGTTCTCACAGTTCCGAATTTTAATTGTAAATTTCGTCTTAAACAAGTTGCCGAAAGCAGTAAGGGAATCTAGCTGCAGGCTACGAAAACATTCTGGTATAACGCAATGCAGATTAAGTGTTCCACCGACATATGTTTACGATTAGGATCTCATTTAACGATTATTCGGAGAGTCATTTCCACTGCATAATTCCGTGGATATATCTTTTGATCATGGATACAATCTAATTTTCTCCTATAAATTCATAGGCGGAGTCGTGTCACTGACGTTAACTATGCGATGAATAATTGTCTGTATCGATTAGAAGACGTGTATAAAATTCGTGAAATGTGGAAGAATAATTTAGATGAGACGACTTACAGTTGTCAATGATATTTTAATGGAGCAATGGATTCTGCTACTTAAAATGTACAGTCTTATATTTTAAATATCACCATTTGAATTTTGGAAGAAGTAGAACAATTGCAATAGTTTGTTGATAAAATTCATGTATAAAAGGTTTTAAAGTTCTGATAATGGAATAAATTATGAATATTACGTAGTTTAATTTTGGTAAATATATTAAAATGAAAGATAACAATTTTTGCCTCCTATTTATATTATCAAAATAATTATATTCTACGTAGTACTTTATAACTTCGTCTCAACCATTTTTGCATTTGCCAAACTAATTTTTAATCTTATTAAACTGTTGATAATAAAAATAATTACTCACCCTGTTTTTCAATGGGGAAAATTCTCAGTAAAGAAATTATGAAGTTTAATATTTTAATTGATTAATTTGAGTTAAAAATGTGTAAACCGAATTTTAAATTATATCCTTTGGTATTCCTTATGGTATTAAATATTCATGCTATGTCCAATTACTCTTAAAATCTGTTTTCAATGGGATAATGAAGTCTTTCTGTTATATGAATTATCTCAAGCATAATTTTCTAAATTACACAGGCCTGCGAAATTGAAGTTTTTGAAAAATACAAAAGAAGTTTTCGCTGATTTTTATGTTATTTGGTGAGCTGATTTCGAAAATGACCTCCATTTTTTTCAATCGCGTCAGGATTTTTTGTTAAATCGATATCGATATTTTTGCGAAAACCCTATTTGAAAAAAAATGCTCTCGAACAATTTTGCATGTACTATCTGGCAACATTGGTTTTTGTACATTTAATCCATAAAATCAGCAACATACTATTTTAATTTGTTTTTATTAAAGTAACTTACATAAATTGACGATTGGCCAAGAGGAGCAAATATTATGTTTGTGTACATGAAAGGTTGAAACAAATTTTAAACTAAGCAAAAAACAAAACAAAAAACCCGTTTCTATGTATTAAGTACGTATTCTTTTTCTTTTGGAACCCCTTTTTAATGTTCTTCTTTTATCTTCTTTTTCCCCTAAAAAAAATTTTTGGTAAATGTTCATAAAAATCCAAGTAAAATTGAAGTTTTCAAGAAAACGTGACGTGATAGAAATTTGTCATTATATTTTTTGAAATCAGCACCAAAAATACATAAATTTCATCTATCAATTCTCTTGTATATTTTTCATCGCAGGCTTGTGTTATTTATAAATATATCCTAAAACAATTATCTTGACACATAATTTTGTAGTCGCTGAGAAGCTAATTTCGTTGGTTTTTTCTTTACAGTTTTCATCTATTTTAGCTAGTTTAACTCTTAATAAAATTGAGAATAACATGTTCTCTATACCATGCCTAATCTATTAGAAAGCTCTTGGGGGAATATCATTCCATTTTCTAGCAATTCCCCATTTACGGTAGTTGACAGGAGTTTTGTGTACAATTTAATATTTGAGTTTCATTTCGAATATAAGTGGTTATATTAGTCATTCCCAGAAACATTGCATACAATCGCTAATAACTTGTGACATTTAAGTTGCAAATAATAATGTTTCATAACAGTTACATGATGTAGAAAGACTATCCCATAAGAAATGAAAATATCTTTTATTAAATAAGAATAAGATAACAATATAATAAAAAAATGCATTTTTGTTTGAAAAATTTTTGCTTCATTTCCTTATGAAAATAACAATCATCGCTTAGTATGTGACTGACAATGTACCGCATAGCTTTAGTTTAATTTTAGCCCTTAAAAACCCGATTATTTTAAAAATTGATTTCAAAATGTTTTCTGACTTCCATTCCTTGAATAAAATATGGGAAAAATGCTTTTCAAAATCTTATTTTATTTTAAGTATGGTTTATGGCTGAAAAAATATATTACCAAGAGACAACACTGGGCTTTATTTCAGAAAAAAAAATCCTTGATAAAATTCTATTTCGTCAAGCATAGTTGAGTTTTATTAATTAATATTACGGATAAGGAATCTCCTTCAACATTGTAGGATAAGCGTACAAACAAAGCTAAAAAGATGCAGCATCAAGTGAAAAGCATCGATTAATTTTTATTAGTACTCAGGCTGTCACCTATATGATGTAAATAGAATTGATAAAAATTTCATTATGTAACCTACTGGTTTCAGCTTCAGTCTTATAAGATTTTCATTATGTATCCTACTGGTTTCAGCTTCCATCTTATAAAAATTTCATTATGTATTCTACTGGTTTCAGCTTCAATATTATAAAAATTTCATTATGTATCCTACTGGTTTCAGCTTCAATATTATAAAAATTTCATTACGTATCCTACTGGTTTCAGCTTCAGTCTTATTCTCAAGATCTTAGACGATATATTGGGTATGTTGCTTAAAGGCAACATGGGCCTTTAAGGGTAAAATGCGAGAAAATATAGTCTTGTTTGGTTGGATGTAAACGGTAATTATTTTTTCATTGTTTTCTAGCAGTGTACAAGTGATTTATTTTCAATACGGGAAGGAAAGAAGTTTTTTTTGTGTTCATACATCAAGCTACAGAAAAGTCACACAAGAATTTTAAAAGCATCTGACATTTTTTAACTCTATGAGCCCTATTCCGCCTCAAACCGCCCCATTCGACACAGGCTTGGACTCAGGCGGTTTCGGGTGCCTGAGTGCATTTTACGGGAGAAAAGTAGTCCCTTTCTTTGCTGACAATTAATCGCCCAAATTGGGTGCCTTCGTTCTGCAAATTCTGTAAAGAAAGGGAGGATTCCATTCTTTTTTCGTGAACGAAAATTTACTTCAATTTTTGAGGTTCTGGAATTCTCAATCTAGTCGGGTTCAGAGAGTTAAAAGTGATACTCCAGTTACACGATTAAATTATTTCATATCTTCATCTGAGAAAT
Organism: Araneus ventricosus; assembly: GCA_013235015.1. Classification (NCBI taxonomy): domain Eukaryota; kingdom Metazoa; phylum Arthropoda; class Arachnida; order Araneae; family Araneidae; genus Araneus; species Araneus ventricosus. Next base: position 109,373 of record BGPR01003749.1, read on the forward strand.
GCCCCATTAACGATGGACGTGTAACTTATCTTTTCTATTTTCTAAACAGTAAATTGCATTCAATTTCTTTTTTGGAGAATTGTTTCATGGCTTCTTGTGAGCTCAGAAGCAAGCAGTGCTGCAGAAGTTGTAGGAAATTTTACTCTGATTATTTTGGTATATAATGATGATATACTAAAAATTCGTAGTTTTGAGTCGTAAGAAAAAACTGGGAAATGTTTCTTTTTTCATGTTTTTTGGCTATAGATGAAATTCCTACAAAAATGGTTGGTGGCAAACTTCAGATTCGTAATCAGCACCCCAAAAAACATAAAAGAGCAAAAAATTACAACTCCTACAGAATTTGATTTAAAAAGCTACGTAGCGACTAGACTACCGACAGAAAGCGGAAAAAGGGCAAATGAGGAAGTCGCGTCATGCGACAGCTGCTCCAGGGGCAGCTCTCGAAGTTCTAATTTCGATGGGAGAAATGGCTGCTTTTTTCTTCCTACTGAGATCTTCGAGTTGCTCAATGTGCGAAATTTCGATAATAGGAGGGGCAAAACTCTCTGCATATCTGGTCTGTCTCTCTCTTAATTCTTGATTTATTTTTCCTTTTACGTTTTTATTACTTTTTTGCCATTTTCGATTATTATCGAACTCTTAAAGTGGCAAAGTGAACTAATTAGAATAAAAACGAAAATACAAGTTTTAAAATAATTTTGGGTGGACTGCAGCTCTGTAGCCCTAATGGACGATCCTCCATTGGTTTCCAAATTTGACTCGTCTTGTGCGAAAATATCAGAAGAATTTTTTATTGTTGTAAGCTGGAATTTGGTTTCAAAATTTTAAAAGGAATGTGAAAATGTGAATGGCTTTATCTCAAATATAGGCATAAGTCTCTCTTATTTGCAAGAAATATTCTCTACAGAGCTAAATAGAAAGAGTTGAAATTGTGCAGTTTTCTGACACAAAAAAATCTTTATGCCAGTGGTGTATCGACCGGGCAGCAAAGGATGTATAGATGCTTTTGACTCCATGACACAGTTTTACGGGTGTCATGGAGTTAAAACATTACTGAATATGTGCCATATTTTAAAACTAACATATTGCAACAAAACAACCATCCTGTAGGTGTACGTGAATGCTGATTAACTAGCAAGATAATAAAAGAATAAATGACTTTATTTTTACGAAGATTTCAGCAAAACACTAACGAAGGACAGGTAGCAAAACTGAACACTACTTATATAAATAATCAACTGAGATCGTCAATAAATCTCAGTTACAGCACTTTCAATAGCGCTTAAATGTTTCTCGGTTCACCAGCTTGCTTGCTGATGAAAGTCCACTGACTACTCTTGGTTTGAGAGCTTGCTTTTATACTTTTTGAACAGGAAGTGACGCCATTACATAGGAGTTGATGTAATCTATGGAAAGTTCATGAAAATACTTACTCACACTACAGATAGGTCCACAGTTCAGGAGTTTTCAAGAATATTCCTTTTGTCACCAAATTTGCCGACAAGTCGCTATGTTTGTCGCCAAGATTAGCATGTAAGGGAAATAAATTTAAAGCTTTATAACAATATTATTTTACAAAAAAATATTATAAAATAACGCCATGCCCAGGGGATAATTTTACTCTTGCTAAGCAAATGACATCTGGGATTTAAAAAATCAAACTCCCTGGGCGCCACTGGCCATGTTGAAAAAATATTAGAGTGTTTGTGTCGCTTTTTTAAAGTCAAATACAATAAGTAGACGAACAATACCATGCCCCGGCCACCGTTTACACAAGCTAAGCCATTAAGAATGTTATAGCAGATCTATTCATTTATATATAATTGTTTATTGCCTATAGAAGAAAAAAAATGAAGTAAAAGCTAACGCTAGATGAGGGAGTATAAGAGTACACCGTGAAAATATTCTACGAAATCTTGTCCTCCTCGCTAGCCCTTGACTAAACCACCTCTAGGTGTCAAATCACCATAGTTAGATAAATTCAATTTACACCAAGTTGCAGGTTATGATACGTGCTTCAATTTGAAATACGCCTTTAAACATTTGGTTCAATTTATAACCTGTGAAACACTAGCGTTCTATGATCAAAAAATTAGATAGGAAAGTAAGAAAAGTGAATTTTGCCTCGGAAATGGAAAAGGAAGTTCATCAAACCAATGGTAATACTTCGTATTTTAACAGAGTAGCAACACCACTAAAAGATGACTGTGACGATTCTCTGAAGGGTTGCCAACAAGGTAAAATTGCACTGCGTATTTTTAGCCGCCAGCGTACTTTGCATTTTGCGACAGAATGCATTCTGACTGCATCCTTCCACATGACTAAACCGGCACAGCAACATGAGCTAATCTGGTTCCGCAACATCGCTTCCAACAAAGGCTCCCGACTTAAAATCCAACGATTGCTACATCATCTTAATGAATTTCAAGTGATTTTTCTAATAAATCCATGATCAACTTCCACTCCAAGCCTTTTCCATTATCTGCAAGCCGACATTGGAAATTTGTTGCGACATCTTCGTCTTAGTGACGGCGCACCTGAACTATTATTCTCCGCTTCCACACAGACGAACCTTCAATTTATGGTGAAAGGAACAATCAACAGAACAGACACACATGCCTTTTCACACTCGCGTATTAGTTTGTTTTTGCGGACTTCTTTGTTTGATTAGCTTTCCTTTCTTTTCTGTTGTTATTACGCATTTCATATCCATTTTTTTCAAATTTTACTTTCCTTCTTACTGTTTTTGTTTATATATAGTTTTATATGATACACTTCTATGTTTCTTGTATATTAACCCAGAATTAGAATTTTAGAATAGTATTTTTGTAACTTTTATATCCCTCTGCCTCCGTCATTATTTGCTAGACAGTTTAGAACCGTCTTCCAATGTCTCTTCCACTTCATATCTGCTACACTCTTTAAATAACCAAAAGGTTATAGTCACAGGGGCATGAAGTGGTTTTCTGTTCTACCTCTCATACAAATAACTTATGAACACTCTAAAGCTTACATTTTTTTCATCCTACTGTTGTTTGCTCAAATAAGAAATAATCAAAATGTCTGAAGCTAAACATCCCAACGTTTGAAACTAAGCAAATTGCAAAATCATATAAATGTAAAATAATCTCATGTGCAAGGTTGAAATTTTTGTTGAGCAGGTTTTCAGCAAATCCCTACTACTTAAATAAATATTCTGCTGCTACCCTACTAATAAATGAATATTCATATCTGCTACACTGTTTAAATAACCAAAAGGTTAGAGCCACAGGGGCATGAAGTGATTTTCTGTTCTACCTCTCATACAAATAACTTATGAACACTCTAAAGTTTACATTTTTTTCATCCTACTGTTGTTTGCTCAAATAAGAAATAATCAAATGTCTAAAGCTAAACATCCCAACGTTTGAAGCTAAGCAAATTGCAAAATCACATAAATATAAAATAATCTCATGTGCAAGATTGAAATTTTAGTTGAGCATGTTTCCAGCAAATCCCGGTCAGTGAAATGAGTATTAAAAAGTATCAAATATTTCGAATGGGGTTACGAATCAAAACTAAATCATATGAATGCGCACCCGGCGAGTTTCTTCAGTAAATATGAAGCCTGGTCTCTGGCCAATATCGATTTAATATCTTCGGAAGATATTAAGGAGTGCAGCTTTTCAACACTCGGCAGATATTAAATTCCATCAGGAAGCCGGCTTCTTCACTATTTTTCATTGTTCTTCTAAGATGAAATGTTGGTATGGAACTAGGTTTGAAAAAGTTTGAAATCCAATGAAATTCATACGAAAGCGCAACAAATCGTGACGCTTTATTTATTATATATATTTCTCTTTTTTGGATGATAAATATTCTTTCAATTGGTAAACTACGAAATAATTTGTTACATATCATAGAAGTTTGCTTCTCTGTAATAAAAATGTTAATAATAATATCTAATAACAAACCATATTTCTTTAATATAGTAATGATATAAACCGTGCTGTTTTTCAAAAAATTAAAACATTCTAATTGTTTTAAAATGTCGAATATCGATACCTTTTTACTTTCTCGTATACGAAGTATACAAAGAGAAAGTATTGCAATCGTCAAAAAATTCGAACTTGAGATTTTGACGAATCTCCACGTTTTGGACCTCCCTGAATCCGAAAAACACAATTTTGGAATTATGTCTGTCTGTCTGTGAACACTATAACTCGTAAACTATTAGAGTTACGGGGATGAAGTTTGGTATGTAATCTTGACACATCGTTTGTAGATTTCTATGAAATTGTGGACAAAATCCGTTTAAGGGAAGTCTGTCTGTCTGTCCACTTTCATGTGAACACTATAACTAAAAAACTTGAATAATTAGATGGATAAAATTTGGTACACAGTTTTATCCTCATGAATTGAATGTAGCCCCGTGTCAAATTTTGGACCAAATCCATAGAAGGGTTTATTGTTTGTCGGTTTATATAATCGCGATAACTTCTTAACAGAATTACTTAGATAAATGAAATTTGGTATATGGTTTTCTTACTTTAATTGTAGATTTGTATACATTTTTTGTGTCAATCGGTTAAAGAAAGGCCTTCAAATTGCATAATTAATTTTTCTAATCCAATTCTACATGCGCATGCGTACTGATAGCAATATCTGTGCACGCGGCAGCTATTGAGCGAATTACGTCACTTTATCCTTGAGCCGGAAAGAGTAGCAGTGTGTGATAGATGCGTTTTATTCGGTACGCTTCTCTTTGATTTTGATTTTTTACCTACATATTTTATAATCACTATAATCTACAATGAAAAACCTTCTGATAGTCATTGGATTCTGGGTTACAGTAGGTTTGAAATTTTTTATCCACGCGAGGGGAGGGAAACAGCACCTTTTTGGGGGAAGTATACGAGAAAGTTTAGGGGAGATAACTTCCGCTGGTTATATTTTTAATTTCCATTATTGTGGATTCTTATGCTCTAAAACCCTTCTAGTACACAGTGTAAAAGAGGCAAAACAACTTCGAAAACAAGGCGTTCTGATAACACTGTTGCAAAAATGGAAACAGCATGGTGCAAATATTACAAGAATTCTTCTATAACACATCGTTCTGACATCCCTACTACAGCATAGTTTCAATAGAATATGGAAACGTACTACACGACTCAATAGTGTTATAGAAGGTGTGAATGCATTTTATTACTTATTTTACTTGTGTAAGTCTTTTTCGCTCAGTTTTTCTTTTCTTTAATCCTACCCATCTGTTATTTGTACGCACAAATCATTTGCATCCTTACTTATGTCTCCTCAATTCTTAACCCTCCAACTGCATAATTTTTTTGAATTACTGTTTAGATGCACCTTTAGAAACATGTTCAAATACCGTTGAAATTAGAAAATTAATTTTTACCTGTGAGGCTTCATTAATATTATATGATTCGACGTTTTAACCCTCTGATTCCTAAGACCATTGGAATAGAGAGACCTCAAAATACGGGAACACCTGAGTTTCTCTTTCAAAGATAAAGAAATTCACTTATCCTCTCAAAAACCGCAATGGCAGCTGGCACTCTCAAAATTCTAAGAAAACCACCCTCACTTGTTCCTAAAACCCTTCTGGGAGAGCCACTCTAACGAAGAAAGCGAGCGCTGCAGGTGTGAAATCAATCACACTTAACGAAAGGGGGTGGAAACTTTACAGTGATATTCGGACGCCCACCGTCTTTTGCTTGAAGAGACGGTTGGGGCGACCCCATATCGATAGCGTTAAAAGAACCAAGCCAATTAACTTGTGAAAGTCGCAGGATGTAGCATTTAAAGGAGGAACTTCCAACCCCGGGAAATCACGGGATAAGCAGTCAAAAGGTTAAATATCCTCACTTATAACTTAAAATAGGCATTGAGAAGCGGAGAATTCCTGTAGCTGAAAAAAGTATGCATCTTAGTGTAATTTTTACATCGTTAGTAGCAATATTAACATTTCAGTTAACCCTTTGAGGACAGGTACGGCGTATAATGTGCAACTACAGTTCACCGATTTCGAAACTGAGGTGTAGGAAATCCAGTTAACGAAGAGGATAGCGGTTAAAATTCGGACACAAATGTGTATATTAAGCATCCATTCAAACCACTAATCATATAACACTATAAAAATAAAGTTTTGTGTAATTAAATAAGCACAGAATTTGTTCTTAGGCTGTATATTAAACTACAGAGGGTGAATTTACAGTTTCGAATCGAATTTGGCATTACAAAATTGCGCGAAATAAATAAATTATCTTTTTCCTTTGTTTCATATGTCCCAGATAGCACATACGTTTGCAAAAAGTTTGATTTCTACTTGATATTATCTTATCATGGCAAATTTGGCGTTTCGATGTTGTAGCGAAACTGCTGCAAATTAACAAGGCGAAAATAGTCAACTAGCGCCACCCCCACTTGCAATGCAAGTTTGCTGTGAAGTTGTCATGACAAATTCACAGCACGATTGCGAAACAAGTTTGCTGCAAAGATGATAGAACAGTAAGGGATAATCTTTGTGTCTGTTTTAAAAAAACATCCGATTTTTGATAGCATCTCCTAGACCGTCCTTTTCATTAATTCAATAAATCAATGATAATTTGAGAAAAAACTTTTTTATAAAAGAAAAAATTGAAACATTTTCCATCTTTTTACTAAATATAGAACTCGCACTTTAAATAAAACTATATCGTCTTTTTCTTAATGTTGAAATTTTACGTTTATAAGCAAAATTAAGACTAAAAAACAGTCAATGTTTGTTGAAAAATAATAACTTCATTTTGTCCCATTTTAAAAGTAATTACTTCTGAACCCTAATTTCATAATTTATTCTACTAGCAAAACGTAGTTATTAGCGAAAATCGCTCTCTCTTTGAGTTCAAATCATATTCTCAACAAAAATTTTAAAAAAATTAATGAATTCAAGAAAAGAGTTTAAAATAAATCGTATGCTCGATCTATTAGCACAATCTATCTTCTCTCGGAGTCTAGCTAGCTGAGTGGTTTAGAGGGTCAGCTTCGGAAGCGGTAGTTCGCGAGTTGTAATCCGAGGTTGTGTTCGTACTGTGTTTTTGCTATAGTTTGCAATGAGTTTGACGTGACAAATTTGTGGCAAATTTGAAGCATGTTGACTTCGAAGCTTGCGTTAACTTGCTGCAGAGTTGTTAAAAGCTTACACTCTTGTCATGTCAAATTTGATGCAAGCTTGCAGATTTGCAGAGCAAGATTGCTGCAACTTTGCTGCATACGAGAATTGCTATCTAGGGTATCTCCTTTTTGAACTACAATATTACATCTTTAATTCCAATATTAGTTTGAAGTGAAAGCGCAGTTTAATTCAAATACTCCTGTAAAATTTTCCACACTCTGGTTCGGTGCACTCGAAAAGCTTTATTTACAAAATTCCACTGTGTTTTATTCATTATGCTCTATAATTTGAAAAATATCAATTTATTCGTTTTATTGAAGATAATAGTTAAGAATCATCTAATTATCTTAATTTAAGCGAATTTTTACCAATCATCTTATACTAAATGATTAAAGCAAAACTAGATGATTGCTTCATATAAATAGAACACTTTGAATTAGAAAATTCTTAAATTAGCTGAGCTAACTTGCTGGTATGCCTGGTAAAGTTTTTTGTAAGAACACAACGATTTTATTTCATTTTACTTCAATTGTTTCTCAAATTTCATCTCAAAAGTTTTCCTAAAAACATTTATTTCCATCCAGTGGATTTTAAAGAAATCAATTCTACAATTTTCTTTGAATTTTAAGATGGCTATCAAATTTTCTTTCATTCTTATATTTTTTCATTCTTCGTTTGAACTAAGCAGTAAATTAATTTGCTGTACCCTACTTGGTAAGTTTGTCAATACGGGATGCACAAAAATATTCGTTAGTGTCCGAGCGTAGTTACTTAACCAATGTTATTTGGCCTCTGGGAACTCTGATTAGCTTAATTTTTCTCTAATAAAAGGATTTCCATCAGAAATAATAGCTCTTCTGGGGGATAAATTGGAGGTAACATTCCTTAAAAATGCAAGGAATCTCTACGTCATTTCCAGCAAAATTACAAGAAAAGACTAATATAGAAAAAATAACTGCAGGGGAAACTCTACGTCATTCCCAGAAAAATTACAAAACAGACTAATGTAGAAAAAAAATAAATGCAGGGGAAACTCTACATCATTCCCAGCAAAATTACAAAAAAGACAAAAATAGAAAAAATAACTGCAGGGGAAACTCTACATCATTGCCAGCAAAATTACAAAAAAGACTAATATAGAAAAAAATAACTGCAGAGGAAATTCTACGTCATTCCCAGCAAAATTACAGAACAGACTAATGTAGAATAAATAACTGCAGGAGAAACTCTACGTCATTGCCAGCAAATTACAAAAACGACTAATATAGAATAAACTAGAGGAAAAGGGCGTGTGAGGTTATAAAATATCGAAGTAGATAAATCTTAGTAATAATTATTTCAACTGAGCTCAACCCTTTAAAG